>QEOT01008613.1:137823-160287 GCA_003123785.1 Pterocarya stenoptera | reverse complement strand
AAAAAAATGAAAGAAAGAAAGAAGACATTCTTGAACCACCTACTTCTACAATATTCCCACTCCAAAGAAAATGAATTCGAGTAGTGTATGCAACTTAAGACTTAAGAGGATTCTATTATATGATGAGGGCAAAAAGAAGAGCTATGGGGTTGATAAAGGTATAAAGTAAGCAACCTTTATAAGGATCCAATAGAACAAAAGAGGATCATTTCCTCTTCTTTTTTTATTACATTTTTAGTCAATTTGTGTTGTACTAAAAATTCTCCACGATTTCCAAATGGCACCAACTTTTCCGGTGTAGTATATTCGATCCCTTTTCCTCACCATTTTTTTTTTTAAAAGAGAATTCCCTTTTCAACATCTCTTAAAGAACTTAGGCATCTCTACTTTCTTTCTTTCTTTTTTTTGTTCTCTATTGTTTCGTCCTTATTTCCAAATGAGAGAATATGGGGTGGCGTAAATAGACACAAAAATGGTGTTAGTTTTGAGGGTTCTAAGAGTTTGGATCATTATTGAGAATGATTCCCACCCAATGGTTGGGCCACTTTTGTGCAGTATCTGGGGATGGTTCCATTGTGAGGCTAGAAGCGTGTACGGAAGTTCAAACTTCAAACCAAGAAAATCCCTATCATATTAATCACTCACTTATTATCTAAGACTAATCCAAGTCTAGTGTACCATCTATGAAAAACGTAAGACCTATAAAGAGAATTTCGATAAATTACTTTACAAACTAATATGTTTTAAATATGAAAAATTCTATACATCATACTATCATCTCACTTTTATTATATTAAGTAAGATGTGATACATTGATCACTATTAAATGATCATTTATTATATATTTCTTTATCATCTAATGGTGATGAATTTGTTACATACTATTTAATATAATCAAAATAAAATAAGAGTATGGTGTATAATTTTACCGGTAGATCTTTACCCTATTACATACAAAAGTTGTATCTAATTACGATAAGATTCAAAATATCAACTCTAAGGATGGTGTATATATATATATATATATCTCTATATATAAAAAATATCTATCTTACAGAAATTGTTAGTTTAATCATTTTTTTTAATTGTTTTCCGTTAACTTTAACGCAATTTAACAATCTGTCAGTTATCTATTTTCCATTTGCTATCAAGCCAAGCCAATTAAAACTTTTTGGTCCACTTTTTTTTCCCGTCTGTTTGATTTGTCTGCCTTTCACAACTGTCCATCTCGATAAAGACAAAGAGTATTGCTATGCATAAACCTACACACTACATATCAATGTGTTTTTTATTTTTTTTAATTTTTTTTTCAATTTTTTTTTTTATTTTACTCTTCTTGAAACATTTATATTTTTTTATTCATCATCCATATAATACACATTTAACAAGAGAAACAAATAAAATAAAATAAAATAAAAAAAGTTATAGTGTGTGATGTATAAGCTGATGTAAAGATTAATTCAAAAACAAATATTATTACTCTATTGTCAGTCTAGGAGCAGCTAGTCTACCACTTCAAAGTGACCGCTGGACTTACCTTACCGCTCAGTATAAATTTTTTTTTATTTATTTATTTTACTTTTCACATTTTTTTAAATATTTAAATACATTTAAAAAATAAAAAAAATACATCAATACATTAAAAATTACTTTTTTAATCACTAAGTAAAAAAAAAAAAAATTTACCCAAGCAGTACACTTGGACGGTACAAATGGGACGACAGACAAGCATTTCTCTTATTTTTAAAACCGTATGTCAGTATAATATATTTAAAGAACAAAAAATAAATAATAATAACAAAAATAATCCATTTGTCCTTGAGAAGAAAGAAGAAGAGTGATTTAAAGAAGGGTAGTGCTATAGCCCCCGCTCGGGTGTAGTGTTTCTTTTATGTGATTTTTTTGAAATTATTTTTTATATAGATTTTTTAATATTTTAAAAAAAATAAATTTAAAATATTATTAAAAAATACTTTCTTAATCAGAAAATTAAAAAAAAATTATTAAAAATTATTTTCTTAATCACTAAGTAAAATAAAAAATATATTTTAATAATTTTTTTTTTTTACTTTCTGATTAAAGAAGTGTTTTTTAATGATGTTCTAAATTTTCAATAGGGCTCTAGCTTTTTCCTCTTCAATTTAAAATATCATTATAAAAAAATTATTAAAAAATAATTCCTTATAAAAAAATTATAATTTTTTTGTTTACTTCATGATTAAAGAAGTATTTTTTAATAATATTGTAATTTTTATTTTATTTTTAAAAAATTTTAAAATCATTAAAAATATCTATATAAAAAAATTAAAAAAACACATATAAAAAAAACACTAGAACCCCAGCGGGGACTCTGGCATTTTCCTTTAAAGAATAAATAATATATTTAATGATATACAGTAAAAAAATCTTTAAAAAAACAAAAAACCAGATATATCTCTTTCGTGTCTATTCATTCTCTTCCGTTGCCATTGCCATTACATCAGTCCGACGATTGGTAATCCCAACAAACACCGAGAACGCTGCACATTGCACATTAAAAGTGGGTTAGCCCTCTTTCTGAAATTAAAATTTGATCTTATGCCCTTTTGCTTTTGCAATTTGATCTTCTGATCTTTTGCTTCTGCATATTGTTGTTAAAGGTGTTCTTCATTTCAGGTAATTTTCTACAGAAAAAAAAAAAAAAATCTTCTTAATTTTATTTGTCATCTCTTTTTTCCTATTTATTTGTTTGAACATCCTGCAGTTTTAAGTATAGTATTTTCTGCCATTTTTTTTTATTTTGGATACTGAAGTGCTTTTCTTTTTTGGAGATTATTTCTGATGATTTGTTTTCAGGTCTCGTCGGTTAAAGACATTCAAAACCGGACATTTCTGTTTCATCTTTGCAACTTTACGATAATATTTATTTTGAAAATCCTTACTGTATAGAAACTAAAAAATTTCAATTATTTGGTCCAGTTTTTTATGGCTTCCACTATTATTTTACTTTCGTGCATGGATATTAACTTCTGTATGGATTTTGTTGTAGTTCGTTTTCGGGTCTTTTGGTTGTGGGGTCTGAACATTTCTAATTATAATCTTTGTAAGTGTATGTTGTCATTTATTTTTAATTTTCATTTGTTATATAATTCTTTCCTTACTTTATGTAATTGTGAATGTTTTGGAGAAAATTTCGTCACAAACTGAGTTTGGGAAAAGTTTGGCATAACTGTTTTTTTCTATCACCTAGGCAAAAGATACAATATATGAAAATATTATAATGTCGTTATTTAACTTGTCAAGAAATATATATATATATATATATATATATATAAGGTTTATGAGATTTAAGTACTGGAGAGATCAATTAGTAACTCTAATTGAGCTACGCTAGGTAGTAGATCATGTTTCGCTGGAGTGTGATAGATTTACTACATATATATATACATAGATATATAATGTGTTTTTTTCTTTTTTTTTTGGGTGGGTTAATTTTTATAATAGTGTGTCCGTGACTTGGTTGGTGTTGTGTATAAGGTTGGTATTGTGTTTGAACAGAATCGACAATATATGAAAATATCTAAAAGGAATATGTGTTTTAAAATCTGTATTTTTTTAAATCTGTGTTTTAGAGAATTTTTGTCACAAACCAAAATAAATTACAGATAACCAAAACAATAATAGGCCTTAACAGATTACTCACCAAAGTCGGGCAAAAATATTCTTGTCACAAACCAAGAAAAACATTCAATATTTACAGCCCAATATTTATATTTTAGATGTTTTAAGTATTTGATACTCAAAACGGAATTGCCCAAAAATTTGGACTTTTTTACTTTCAGACCCAATAATTACATGTAAAAAATAATTACAAAAATCGATAAGAGAATAGGCATATGCATCACAAACAAAGTAGAAATTACAATTAACCAAAATAACATTAGGCCTAAAGAGATTACTCACCAAAGTTTGGCACATATATTTTGGTCGCGAAACAAGAAAAACATACAATATTTACAACCCAATATTTATATTTTAGATGTGTTTAAGTATTTGATACTTTCAGATCTAAAACTTACATCTAAAATATATTTACACAATTTCATACCAGAATAGACATATGCATGACTAAGAAACTAGAAATTACAGATAAGAAATAAAAATTAAGCCTAAACAGATTAAGATTACTCACCAGAATTAAGATGAATGACATTTTTTCAAAAATATTTAGCCTTGTACATCGATGGGTCTAAATTTCAGATCTGAATTAAAACTTCTCAAAATGTAAAATAAAATTAAAACTTATGAACAAAAACTTCTCAGATGTAAACTAAAATGTGTACATGTCTCGAAACTTCTAAAGATAAAAAGAAAAAAATATTAAGCTATCAAAAGAATCGGTAAAACATGTAGATGTAAAGAGGGAAACTTATAAAAAATTTAAGATTTCTCAAGAAACATATCTTTCTTCATAGCTAAAACCGAGAACTTTCTTTAGAAAACGATTTAAAAAAAAAAAAACTATAAGGTAAAACTTCACATTAGCTATTGGGCTCAGAAGTATATTTGTTGAATGTTGACTTTCGGATTGGTTACCAAGAAAATTGAAGAGAATTAAGGGAAGACTTGATCCTCTTCGAAATTAAAAAAAAAAAAAACAAAAAACAAAAATATAACTTATTTAACAATAAT
Source organism: Pterocarya stenoptera (assembly GCA_003123785.1). Classification (NCBI taxonomy): domain Eukaryota; kingdom Viridiplantae; phylum Streptophyta; class Magnoliopsida; order Fagales; family Juglandaceae; genus Pterocarya; species Pterocarya stenoptera. The sequence goes on along the minus strand of QEOT01008613.1, from coordinate 155,616 downwards.
AATCCAATAAAACAAATAAAACATGATTGCAGATCTAACAATAATAACCCAATAAAACCTATATAACAAACCCTAAGGAACGTTCTCCAGAAGCCAAAGTCATAAAACCCTATCCAACACCCTATCCAAGAAAAACCAAGAATTAAACCCAGACTAAGAAACAGAAAATTATAGAACAAATTAACACGTAAAAAAAGGGAAAAGAGAAACTAAGTCAGATCTAGGCTTCTCTAGCCATGGACGGTGGAGAGAGAGAGAGAGAGAGCTAACGAAACCACCGTCTTTAAGACGAGGTGGAGTAGATAGAGAAGAGAAACGGCAGATCTGAATGGAAATCGTAGAGGTTGAGGTCGAGATGATGGAAATCGGCAGATCTGGGTCTCACAGCTTCGATTGTTTTGGGTTTCAGCAAGAGGAAGATAGTTTCAGACGAGTAGCTCCGAGTTCAACAGTTGAGATCCTCTGAGCAAGTGAGAAAATTGTAAAAAATGCTATTATAATTAGTTGGATCACTAGCGAGTGTGTGTTTGAGAGAGAGAGGATGATTACCGCAAGAAAAAAAAGCAGCAGAAGCTGATACTACTCCAAAGACGAAGGAGTTCGAGTCGGCCATGGCCTGAAAGCCGGTGATTACAAAGAAGGAGAGAGGACACTGGTCTTATAGGTCATAGTTAAAGTTAAATAAAAGTAAGAATAAAGCAGGATTAACAGTCACTTTGTCCGTCTACTTTTTACACTTGGTACACTTGCTAATAAGCAATAATAATTATTTTTGTATTAATCCGATTAGTACATATAAATTAATCTTTTAAAGAAATATCTTTTATTAAATGTGATAAATAATAAATACATATTATTTATTTAACAAAAAAAATATATATAAATATATATATATTTGGTTGAAAATCACTGCATACTTTACAAGTTGCAAAAATACAAAGCTCATAACGCACGGTCAAGAGAGAGAGATTCTCTTCTTCTTCTTTTTCTGATAATTTACACAAAAGACAGTGTACAAAGATGTTTTGAGGCATACAAGAAAAAGCAAAAGCAACATGCTACAAGGGTAGTGCTTGCAAATTGGTGATATGATCCAACTTTGCACCATCAGGATGTATTCTATCATCGTGAAGAACAAGCACATTCAAAGTGCCAGATTCTTTTAACCAGGCAGCCACTACAGAACCTGTTGATATAAACCTACCTATGTTACATTTAGTAACATGGAATGGTGCACCCATCCCGGCGAGGAGTGCCTCAATGGCCCGTCTCAGCGTGCCATCACCAACTACTTTGCTGTGTTTACCCCATCCCGTCAAAATGCTGTCAGAGACAAGCATACAATTTAATTCTTCAATCATAAGGCTACATAAAAGCAGTTAACAATCACAAAAGTTCAAAAATCCATACCTTAGTAACTTTGGCAACTCATGGCCTTCAAACACAACAGAGCGTATATTGAGCAGCCATGCATGAACCATTGCCCGTGCTGCCCCAGAAGACATTAGATGCAAATCTAAACAAGAATTAGACCAAACACTCTCCCATACATTCCGGCGCTTCCCTTCAAGCACAACCAGTTGGGCCCCTTTTTTCTGATTATACAAAATCGCACAATAACATTATAAAGTTAGGACTGCAACTTTATACATAGACTGCATGAACAACCTTGCACAAGCACGGTCTGTCCAAGCAGCAAGTGCGTACGAAAATTAACTGCAATCACTGGAAAGAAGGGGTTCCGGGGGGAGCAAGAGAGAGAGTGTCAATGACTAAAATTTACCTGACCAAAGTGCCATAGCATATCAGTGAGAGCATTATAAAAGGCAGATGCAGTTGAAGAATCCATCAACTTAACTTCATCAAACAGAGACTGAGCTTCAACCCATAGATTTTCCTCACAGCCCATAAGAAGTCCATGGGCCACACCATACACCTGATTATCAAATAACCGTAGTTCCTCCAATAATATTGAGGCATCTTCAAATGAATTATACCTACTGCATACAGGGGCAAAATTGCATTCATGAGGTTAGCTATATATATATATATATATTATATTCTAAGAGAGAGTTGAAATTAGCATAAGACAACAGTCACAACAAAGCCAAAGACCTTATCTATCCACGAGACCAGGTATCTCAAATTACTAACCGACTATAGCCATAGGTACTTTTGAAGGATGGATAAGTCTTGTAGCAACCCATAGACAAAGTGAGAGAGTGGTATTCATCATCCCACCACGTGATGAAGGCACATTCATGCAGTTTCATCCCCTCGTTTAGCTTCTACTTTCTTTCTTTTTTTTTATAAGTAATAATATTATATATATATATCAATAGGAATAACCAAGTACACAGGATGTATACAAGAAAACACCTAGCCCATACAAGAGAGTCCTTAATGACCCAAAAGCCCATGAAAACCTACCCAAAATACACCAAGCCCGAATTGGAAAACTATCGTTACACCTCCCCGACCCCATCCCCCAGATTCCATAAAACTAATCCTCAACCCGAACATCCCACTACGAGAACGTCTTCACAAAGCCCTCCCTTTAGTCTTCCCTTGACTTGAGCTACCTCCCTTAGCATTGTAGTTGTTTGCCCATGAAAGATTCTTTTAACTCTCTGCTTTTCTTAAACTTAGATTTGGTTTCAAGCGCATGGCTCGCCTCGATTGCAGTGAGTAGTGTTTTAAATTGGTCTTCATATTCTCCCTGTTCTCCATATGAAAGTCCCAGGGTTTGTAGAAACCCGTTATCTTTATTCAGAATCCAATCCGATGTTTTTTTTTTTTATAATCAAGAATCCAATCCGATGTTGAGCCCACTATATCTTTAATCGGAGGAAGAGAAACCAGGAAAATGACATTATCCCCAGCCACAGTTCCCGACTGCACTCCCGACTCTAAACCTTCCCCCACATGAGGAACCAACGACAATTCTAAACCTTCCCCCACACGAGGAACCAATGAGCAAACGATGCAAGTCAAAAACTACATCTGGGATTTGCGTTTGCAGATTAATTTGAACTCAGTACCTTTGTTTTTCTTTTTTCTTTTTTCCTGTTGGGGAGTCTGGCAAGGAAATTTCAGACAACCCCATATCTGAACCACTCAATTTTCCTCACAGAAAGAAAGTTATCGTCCAAGCCATACACCTAAGGTCCTCAGACTCATCCATGAATTGCTCCATAACTAATATGACTGTTTAATACTTTCATGTTCAGATGCACAGTAAGTCGTGGTGCATTGAAATATGCAGCTGCCCAAAGTTAGAAAATGCAACATACGGAAGTCTAAAACAAGTTTAATGTATCGAGACCTAATTAGTACTGAAAGCATTTATACACCTGAGGTCCTCGGACTCATAAATGAATTGCCCCATGACTCAGTCACAGAAAGAAGCACACCCTAGAGTGAGACAGCATCACAAACTCCAAGCACAATTCAATACACCATGATTGTCTCGCCCTAGTAGTTTAAAAATCAGATATTGAGAGGTTTAGAAAAGAAAAATGCTAAACTCACCGACCATTTATTTGCATATTTTATAAAATTTGCTTCCTTCAATTTGTTCAGATCAGGCGGTATTTTAAGCCAGTATCATATTTGTGACTTTGATGATCTTCATGCAACAAGGGATATAGTAAATAATGGAAAGCCTCGTTAATGAAAAAAGTACCTGCAAGCATTTAATATAGCCGAAAAGGTGACAACATTTGGCTTAATTTCTAGCTGGTGCATCTTCTGAAAGATTCCCAAGATGCACAAAATCTCTTGCCTGACCCTCATATTTTTCTTTCTGCTAACTGCCTTTTCAGCAGCCAGCTGCCCAAACATCTTAATGATTTGATTATTCCCCTCATGTCCAACCTCTGATTCAATGGCATCCTCAATAATTATTGAGGATGGAGATTCAATATGTCGCTTGCCAGCTCCAGCAGCAGTATCAACTGAGCAATCTGCAGCTGCAGACCGACCAATGGCATCAATAATGGAATTGAAAGTGACAACATTAGGCTTGATCCTTTCCTTTGTCATCTCATCTAGCAAAGAAATGGCAGACTCCACCGAACCATTTTTGCACAGAGCATCAATAAGTGCACTATAAAGAACAACATCAGCTTTCAACCCCGCCCGCTTAAACTCTCTAAAGACCTCCATTGCCTCCCTGTACAAACCACCTTTCAATAACACATCAATCAATGTTGAATAGGTTAACAAATTAGGTGAAACGTGTTCTGCTTTCATCTCTTTAAAAATTCTTCTAACTTCATCATACTTCCCCAGCTTCCCATAACCACCCAGAAGAGCATTATAAGTTACAACATCCTTCTTTATCCCACAATTCTCCATCTCCCTGCAAACATTCAAAGCTTCCTCAAACCTACCAAGCTTGGCATAAATTGATAGCAAAGTGTTATATGAAACCCTATCCAAACGAATAGCCAAAAATTTCATTTCATTAAATAATCCCAGTGCCTCTTCCAATCTACCAGCCCTAGCATAACCGTCAACCATAGTACTATAGGTCACCACATTGGGCAAAATATTCTTTGCTGGCATCTCCGACATAATCTCATCCGCCAAATCCATCTGCCCACCTTTACAAACAGCATCCAAAAGCGTATTATATGTAACTGTATCCTGATCAATTCCTCTTTCCACCATTTCAGTAACCAAATTCTGAGCCACCTCCCACAACCCCCCTCTACTACAAACCGCAAGAAGCGAGTTATATGTGATTCGATCTGGATGCACCCCATTTCTCAACATCTCATCAAAAATCAGCACCACCCTTCTAAACTCCACTCCCCCTTTTCCACACGCATCAATCACAGCATTATATGTAACCAAGTTAGGCAACAACCCCAACTTTTTCATCAGCTCGAAAACCAGTATTGCCTCATCACAGCATCCATTCCTCCCATACGCACTAATCAAAGCTGAATAAGCATAAACTGTGTTCCCATACCCCTCATTCCTTGCTGTCTCGAAAACCATTCTAGCAAGCTCAACTTTTCCTAGCCTGCCAAGAACGCTAATCATAGAACTCGCTAATTTCCCCTGTTCATTCCTTCTCCTCTCTCTTCTCACAGCAAACTCGAAACACCGAATCGCTTTCGAACAATCCCCTCTATTGCCTAACTCTCTAAGTAAGAAATTATAGTCACCAGAACCAGAAAGCTTGGACTCAAAATTAAGCAGCACATATTCAAGTCCTTTATCATCCTCATTACCTAATTGGATCAAGTGTGTGAGAGCCTCCTCGGCAAAGGAGGTGTGGCGGAAGCCCATGGAGTAGGCCTTAGGCCGGCCAAGATGCATCTTAGAGACGAAGCGGGTTGATCGGCGGCCGGAGAAGTCCGCGGAGAGCACGGGTTTCTGGGGGCAGAGAGAGGAAAAGGTAGAGTTCTGGGCGGGGGTAGCACAGGGTTTTGGTGCATTGCGAGATGAGGGTGAAGGTGAAGGTGAACGTAAAGGCACAGGCTTTGTGAGAGAGACCTTGTGTGCGGGGGCAGAAGCGGCGGCTGCGGAGGCAGCGGCGGCGGCCGTATTGGTCCAATAGTGGCGGTTTTGGTGTTGTCCTTTCAGGGGGTGGTTTTGGTATGGTTTGTTGGCCGTGATTGAACACTGTGGTGGCGTAGAAGCCATTGATTCAAATAAAACTATTCCCACACAAAATTAAAATATATATGTAGAGAGAGAGAGATTTACAGAGAAAAATGTGATCTTTGAGTTATTGCAGAGAGGGCTTTTGGTAGGGTTTGGACGAAGCGGGAGGAGACGAGGCGGCTGTTTTGGATACAGACATATGATTTTTGAGTGTGCAGGCGTAGGTTACTAGGTTGGGTAGTGTGATGGACTCAGGTGAGTAGAGTCGGTGGGGAGTGGTTGTAGTTTTATAAGATTCAGACATTGAAATATGAAGCTCTCTTTTGTCTTTTTCTTGCTGGATCCTACAGGAACCCACAATTTTAGTGAGTGTAATAAGCTGACTTTGGACGGTCCAGATGGGATCTTACCTGTAGCAGTTGTTTGTCTGGGTCCCGGTTCTGATTACGGTCCAGATGGCATGCCCGTGCGCACATCATTTTTGTTTATTTTTACACTGCTAGGAATAGTCTGTCGGATCATTGTCATCACGTTCACAGTCTTACCGCTTTTTTTTTTTTTTTTCTTTTTTAAATAAAAAATTTTATTAAATTAAAACAAGTATTTAGGAGTGGTAGAGCTCGACAAAAATTCCAATGCAAATATAAATAAATAATATAATCTACCAAGGAAATAATTTTATTTTTAATACATAGGAAAAGAGAATCTGATCATTGATTATCTTAATGAAAAATTAAATTGTTATCGATTAATCTAAAAGATCTTAACGATAGAAGGAACAACTAAACAAAGTAATTATGGTTCAATTGATAGACCATTTCAATTGCAATTTAAAATTACTATAAAAAAGTAAGCATTATAATCCATCGTTTGATAAAAATATCTCCGTATCTTCTTCCTCTAGACTCGTAGTTAGAAAAATCACTAACATAATCGAATAATTAGAATAAGACGAATTAGATGGATGGAGGCACTAATGACATCCATGGTGGTGCCAGTATGTAGGCCTCGCGCACCGGTGAAAATGTGCTATTGAGGGCTAATCTAGAAATGAGAAATTTAGCATGCCACATGTAGTCGATAGAGACTAGAATACACTGGGACGTGTGAGAGCACTAGTATTGAATTGGTCAAATGCATCTTCAAATTTTAGCCAATATCACATTTTTTTACATTTGCATATTCTATTTAAATTCAATCCCCACATTGGATTAGCTATTTACTCTCTCTATAATAATAAAATATTATTAAATTAATAATTTTGTTATTTAATTTTTTTATATCACATTTTATAATTCTACCAATTTAATATTAATAATAATTATATTCTAATTAAATTAATATTAAAAAAATCATATTTTTAAAAGTCATTTAATGCTAATAATAAAAAATATTTGATTAAACTCATCAAAAATTCTATCTAAATTTTTTAATTACAAATCAAATAATATTTTTATTGGAGTGAGAAATTAATATTTTGATGTTTACTTTGAGTGAGAAATTATTATTTTAACTTTTGGTGAATCAATTTAGTTCTTCAAATTTGACTAATCACTGTAGCTAACATCCAAATTGTTTTAGAGATGCCCAATCTAATGTGGGGACTTTTTAACACATATTATCTAAAATTTGGTCAATCTTTAGTTCTGGCCAAACCAATGCTAGTGCCCTGAGACTTGCACGCAATCTAGATGGAGCATAAACTAAGCTTTTGAATTTTGTACCATACTGATTGGTATAGTCTAAATATTTTATTTTTATAGTGTAGCTGGTATAAAGAAATGTATAGTTTTATACTAATCAGAATTTCGACTGTTTCGACTCGTACCAACCTATATTTTGGCAACTAAAGGCCAATATTTCGATTTTCTTTTTCTTTTTTTTCATTTATTCAAACTGTAAACTCATTTTTTAATCTCTCAATTCATATCAGACTATTTATAATTTATATATATTTTATTTATATATAGACTATTATTTTAGAATATAATTTATATATATAATTTATTCATATATAGACTATTCTAAAACAGTACTGATATCGAAATATCTCGTTTCAATGCCCCAACCGAAATGGTCACTAGTACGGTATTCAAGATATTGGCATAAAGCCCACACATAGATCTATCTTTTGGATGCACTTCTATCTATATTTTGAATATTGGCAAGCAGTGAACATGATGAGGTGGTGCATGTCATTATTAGGTGGCTAAACAGTGGAAAATCAAGTATTTTCAGACTCGGGAGAAAGCGAGAGGTAGGGAGCACAACGCCACGGCAGAAAAAGGGATGGAGAGTAACTTGAAATTTTCATAGAGAAAGAGAGTGAGATCTTTTTTTTTTTTTCTTTTTCTTTTTCTTTTTCTTTTTTATGTTGAAGAACCTCTCCAAGGCAGAGCTCTTCGAACCTACCTCTGCAGAGTAAACTCCAATTTCGGACACCGCTGAAAATTGAGAGTGAACAGGTTATTCTCAATTATTACATTTGCTTCAAGATGAATCCTAAAGTTAGGGTTCTTGGCAGTTTTATACTTATTCTCAATGACTAGTGTTGAATATCATAGCGTTCTTGGCTATCTTAAAGTTAGTGTTGAATAGTTTATGCTTTTTCTTGGCACCTACATAAAACTGATTAAATTGCTGGCTATTTACCAGAAAGTGTAGTTACAAATAATTATTTGTATCCATGAAGTGTTGAACCTTAGACCTTAAAGAAAGAGATACCCTAAGTCCAAGGCCTTGACAAATGCCTTGGGTTTGAGATCTGTTTTCTTTATTTACAATGCATTGCCATGTTCAGATTTATAAGAAAGAAATGGTTGACGTTATATTATTCATATTTCACTTAACTTTTTCAATATTAAATGTTATAAATTTTCATAATTTTTTATATCTAACCATTCAACTCAATTTGAGAATCTGAAAATCTCTATCCATCTACTAGCAGAAATGTGTTTATTTCCACGTTATGAGGAATAGGTGAATCTTCATCCAACCATCGCCATAGTTATCTCATAGAATGAATAGTGTTCATCTTTTTCTTAAATGGGCAGACAGATTAATAAAATCATAAATGAGAAAGCTGTTTCAAGTTAGACTACTGGTGCTTTTTTTTCCACAAGTGAAACCGTTTGCCCGATAATGATTGTGCTTTGTTTGGGGAAAGTCCTTGTGCTGAACTTTAAGGTGGTAGACCCCGGAATTGATGTCACTATATAAATATATATATATATATATATTTATGAGTGCTGAGAAAGTGGGAATGATATCATATCACGAAAAGGTCTTGTCTCTAAAGCAGTATCTGAGGAGGTACCTTTCAAGTTTCAATGCCCTTCGACCCATAATCTTGAAGACGAGAGTTGGACAATTGACTTTCCCGCTTTATATGCCAGAAATTTCTCAATCTGCTTCGAGTTCAAACTTGAGTGCCATACATTGCTGATGACTTATCCCATGGAAGCAAGAAAGGAATCTTTACTTTTTATTTATTTTTTGATGTCGGAAAACCTCTCTAAGCCAGGGCCCTTCAGACCCATCCCTATAGAGTAAATTCCGATCCCGTATACCGCATCCACATAAGTTTCCCTACACGAAATTGGTTAAATCGCTGACTTTTCACCAAAAGGTGTGGCCGTAAAGGATTGTTTGCACCCATGAGGAGTTGAACCTTGAACGGAGTGATACTTCAAGACCAAAGTCTTCACCACTTGGGTCATCCCCTTGGGTTTGGAAGCAAGAAAGGAATCTTGATATGTGAACATGAAACAAACCAACATTAATTGGGAGTGAACAGGTTATTCTAAATGACTACATTTTCTTCAAGATTAACCCTAAAGTTTTAAATTAGAAAGAAAACAACTACCCTAATTAGTATTAGAAAACACTAATGCTCTCTGCCAGGTTTGACTTCGTAACATAATTTATAACACCAAAACTTCCAGTCTTCTGTGTATTCAGTAAGTCTTCTTCCTCAAAATTGGCTTTCGCGTTTCCTTCTTTGCAGTTGCAGTGAATCCCGGGGTAGGTATTTCCATTGTGGATTGATACAAGTCCTTTAATCTACACGTAAGGCATAAACAAGAATATTTCTAGTAAAGCATGCACAGGAACATAAAAAAATCAATAACCAAGTGAAAATTGTCGTGGAGAAAATATAATCACAATTACCTTGGCATGCTGATAAACAGGGCAACCACTGAAACCCCAACAATTAGAGGAAAGACTGGTGCAGGAGTCAAATCCTGTAAGGCATGAAAGAAGAAAGAAATCAGGAATAAATCCTTGTAGGCAACTAAGAGATCGTTCTGAACAAGAATCTGATCAGAAGAAATGCATTTCAGCAAGTACCGTGCAATCAACAACTATTAGGCTAAGCTAATAGCATGACATAAGACAAGGGCTTTGCAAATCTCCAGATCAAAACCATGGGTATTTGGCACTGTTAGAATATATCTTTAAAAAACTATAGGACCGACTGCAGAGTGAAACAAACCTGCTTGTGATGATCCTCTTCAACTTTGTATCTGAGTGGGCCTACATGAATTTGTGTATTCTTCTCTAAGTCGACCTCAATAATATCAGACTTGAATTTGTGGGTGCTCGATGGGAGACTAGATCGGAGCTGCAGAAGGTGCTTACCCCTGGGCAAGTCCTTCACCTGGAAGAAGTTGGAAAGTGGCAGAGGGAAGACAGACTCAATCTTAGACACGTCAGTAGCTGACTTTATTTCTACCGTTAGATATGAATTTAGCTCCTCTATTCCCTTTCCTTCAACATGACAACTTAAAATGGTGATCTCTGGCTGTTCAAAGACTAGAAAATCTAATCCCCTGATATCCTCGGATCGAACCTACAAAAATCAACCAACGTGCTCAATCAGAGTTAATTTATTGCCAGAAACCTCATAAAAGATATCATAATTTGGAAAATTTTATTTGTAACTTTATTGGAGATATTTGCTAGGACTAACTTCAATAGTACTGGATTCTGGAGATGCTCGCTCGATTCTAGAGCTACCCGGACCATCCCTTTTAACTACTTTGATTACATAGTTAGTGTCGGGATGGAGTCCTCTCAGACGATAACTTCCAGATGAATCAGTCACCGTTTCCTCATAGTAGCCTTTGGACTCCGACCGAGCTTCAACTGAAACACCTTCTTTTGGTTGGCCAGACAACAAACTGATCACACCTGTAGCACTGCAGAAGCTTAAACCACCTTAGTGTCTTGCAGAAGATGAAAATCACAAGTGAAAAAATTAGGTCATTTGAAGACAAAGTTACAATAGACTACATTCGGGGTCTCAGAGTAGACAATCACTAAGAGCTGTCAGCATAGAGAGATTGAAAGTCACTTTTTTTAATAATTACTTACCAGTTGACTACTTAAAAAATGTTTTCTCAAAGTACTCCCAGCGAGTGATCTAACCTATTAGCAATTATAAGAGCATATATCATTAAGATTTACGATCTTAAAAAAAGGAGGGGGTGGGGGTAAAAAAGTGACAAAACTCCAAGAACGATTGATGTGCCCAGACACTCTTTCCATTTTGATTTTTGTTGTTGATGAAGGGGAAAGCCTGTGTTGAATTTTAGTGACTGCAAAGAGTTTACAATGAATTCCAAACCATTTCATTTATATCAAAGAGCCCAAACTAAGCAATAAACCTTTGATTATGTCAAAACTAAGGAATGAACCTTTGTTGTTCTAATTCTTTCTCTGACAGAACAGACTACAAACTGTCAAGACAAATTGGTGCAGAGGCAATAAAACCTCTCAAATGTTTGCATCGTGACAGCATGGCTATAGGGAGAGAACGTCAATGAAATACCTGTAAGCCACACGGGTGGCCTGGAAAATGACTTCACTAGTCTCCCCAGAACCAAGTTCTATAGTCTGGGCCGGAGGTGAGAAAGCGTACTCCTATAAGAATAAAAGGAACATTTATTAGCTGAGTCAGGGAGTTGAAAATAATCTTGTTTTTGGCAAATAACACAGCCATAAGTTTGGTCATTTTCAATTTCTTTCAAACATTTTATTTGGAAGAAGGGAGTTTTTTTTTTTGATAAGTTAATAGAGTTTCATTCATCATAAAGTAATAGGTGATGCCCAAGTACACGGGGGGTATACAAAGAAAACACCTAATTACATTCTAAACTAGAGAAGCGAAGATAAGAACTCATTTACAGCCCCTCCCCTGAGTACAATAGCAGAAAACCAGCTAAGCAAAGTACTTATAAAAAACTTCCAAAATGCATCTATATTGCGTTCCCTATCATTAAAACACCTCTCATTTCTTTCCAACCAGATACACCACATAATACACAGAGGCATCATTTTCCATGCGGCTACCACTTCGGAACAAGTATGCATATGAGAATTGGTCCAGCATGCAAGAAGATCTACCACTGCTTTTGGCATAACCCAGTTCAGCCCAACCCTTCTAAACACTCCATCCCACAGCACTTTTGCCATTTCACAGTGAAGGAGTAAATGATTCACTGATTCCGCTCCTTTCCTACACATAAAGCACCAGTCCAAAACAATCATACCACGCTTCCTCAAGTTATCTACAGTCTGAATATTCCCTAGTGCTGCTGTCCATGCAAAGAAAGCCACCCTTGTCGGAACAAAAGCCTTCCAAATCCTTTTCCAAGGAAAGCGAGTATGGTGTTGATTTAACATCACCTTATAGTATGATCGAGTTGTAAACTTTTTAGATGCTGTTTGTCTCCAACATAGTTGGTCCCTGCCTTGTCTTCTTATCTCCACTGAATACAACAATCTGAAAAAATCAGTGACTTCTTCTACTTCCCAATCCTGGGCAGATCTGGAGAAACTTACATCCCAAAGCACCACTCCATTGGAGAAGCTCATCAACTCTGAAACTGAAGCTTGCTTATTTGTTGCCAATCTGAAGACAATCGGGAATACTCTAGACAGTTCAGTATCTCCACACCATACATCTGACCAGAATCTGATTTTTGATCCATCACCTACCGAAAAATTAGCATATTTCAAGAAACATCCCCAACCTTTCCTAATGAACTTCCATAGACTCACTCCATACGAGCCCCTACACTCTTTTGAGCACCACCCTCCCCAATCGCTACCATACTTTCTATCTATCACCCCCCTCCACAATGCTTCCTCTTCTCCATGATACCTCCATAACCACTTCCCCAACAAAGCCTTATTAAAGCTACATAAGCTATGAATCCCCAGCCCTCCATCAGCAATCGGGCAACAAACTTTTTTCCAACTCACTAGCGGAATTTTAGTCTCCTCTCCCATGCCTCCCCATAGAAATTCTCTATACAATTTTTCAATTCGATTAGCCACACCAACTGGTAAAGGGAAAAGAGATAGGAAATATGCAGGGATATTAGAGAGTGTACTCTTTATGAGAGTAATCCTACCCCCTTTAGATAAATACGTCCTTTTCCATGCCGCCAACTTCTTCTCTATCTTCTCAACCACCCCATCCCAAATGTGTTTGGCCTTAAAAGATGCCCCTAGCGGTAGTCCCAAGTATTTTATGGGCAGTGCAGCAACTTTGCACCCCAGAAAATCTGCCAACTGCTGAATGTTATGGACTTCTCCCACGGGTACCAACTCTGATTTTCTTAAGTTCACTTTTAATCCGGAGATGGCTTGAAAACACAGCAGGACAGCCCTCAATGTTTGAAGGGAGTTACACCATGAATCCTTCAGATTTATAATAGCATCATGATGTGGTGCTAAATCTTGAGTGTAAACTGCATGACTTAAATTATCTTTTTTTTTTATAAGTAAAAATATTATATATATCAAAAAGGAATAACCAAGTACACTGATAAAACTTAAATTATCTGAGCAGTCATATTATGAAGAGAGTGATAAAATGACCAATTCAGCTCAATGAGCAATCTTCAAGTCCTACAAAATTATTTAGACCATTTTATAATCAAAATTACTCGGTTTCTGGGAATTACCTTTAGCAGAGGACGCAGATAGAAAGTTCCAGGAAATAAGTTATCAAAACGGAATGTCCCACCGACCCCAGATACTGAGTTATTCCTATAACCCTCGTCGCCACTCAGTGATAGAAGCACAGAAGGAATAGGTTCTTCAGAACCATCTTTTGAATCTATATGTACAGATATTTGACCAAGCTTCTGGCAATAAAAGGAATGAGGTCCAACCCGCTTTAGATGATATCCAGACTGCAGAAAGTAGAAGACATCAGAGAAGATGGTAACAGATTGCAGACACATGCAATCAGCAATACACAGAAGATATTGAGTTCCAAACAGTGCACTAAACTCTAGGTTCTAACAAAAGGAATAATGAATCTGTTTCTTAATAGCATAAGCTTTATTCAAATTTGTACATAAAAGATGGAGAGAGTACCACATACCACTGTTTTTGGGTAAATACAGGAAGCAAACAACTTAAATATATTTTATTGCAAACATGAGTTATATGCCATTAAAAAATATACTGCAAAAATGTCCCTAACCTTTGAAGCCTCAACGCTGTAAGTTATGTCATCATATAGAGGTCCCCCAGTGAAGGAGCCATGAGTATCTGTGGTAGTTTCGAGTACCAATTCACCACTCCTAAGGGCAGCAATGTGGCTATCTCCAGCAGCAAGAATCCTAACATGAACACCGGAAAGGGGGGGAGAAACGGATCCTTCAATATATAATCCCAATCGTGCAGAAAATGGAGGAACAGAAGCTTGACAACCATCACTTGTCACTGAGACCTAACATAGCATTGTTTTGGAATGAAGCTTTTTTAATAGGTCGTAGTTTTGGAATGAAGCGTAACAGAACAACTTAGAAATAACATTGGTAAATAACAAAATACAAGCTTACATGACGTTTTCTTGGATAAAACAAGATCTTCTTCGCCCCATTATTCCTGCAACACACCACAGCTCAAGTAAGAGGCACATATGGTGCAGTAAAAGCAACCAAGAAATATTGTTGAGGTCATAGCAAGTTTCCTAGCAAGCAAGACATGAAATTAGAAGATACTATTTTACACACTCAAAAATTTTGAATTAATAAACTCCAGGCAGTGAGGGAGCAAAAGGCAAAAGCATCTTCTAACAGCAATTTTTTTTATAAGAAAATTAGCTTCCAACAGCAATGAGAAGGTGATTGAAATAATCAAGATCTAATTAGAAACATAAATAAAGTATTTGAACAACTTAGGTCCACCACTAAGTAAGCAGCATGGTGCTTGATGTTGCAGTCGTTGAGAAAACAACTATATGTATGTACCTTGGATCCCGAGGAACAAAGGTAAGTTTGTCTCCAGGATTAGCCCACACAGAATACTCATACATTGCATTACTGGTTTGATCATTGTCATTGGAACTAACTTTAGCTGTGGTACCATCAACAACACTGCCCTCACTGTTCAGAATGTCCACGGTGATACTCTCGGGTACTTCATACACACCATTAACTGTGCTAGACTCAACACTGATCAGTCCCTTAAGTAGATACTTCTCTCCTCTTAGAAAGATGGGCTACAAAAAGAAATAATAAGTGAGGTGAAAAATTTAGCGCTTAATACAGCCATAAAAAAAAAGCTTCAAATGAAATATTTTTTTAAAAATGTACCAAAGGATTGGATGTATCAATCTTCATTGATGAGCTTCCAAAGAAAATACATGAGTCAACAAAATGAAGTTCATGCAATCCAGGAGATTCTACGCATATATGCTGGGAACCTTTCTGCACACACAAAAGAATAGAAATCAGGCGTGAAAGTATATACAGCATCCTGAATAATTACATGGGTTTGAACTTGGGAAATTTGATGAAGAAACATTACCTTAATTTTGTTTACTGATTAAAAAAAAAAAAACCAATACCTTAATTTTCATATTCACTGACGAACCATCTGCTTGAGTCATGTAAGCATCCACATCATGGGTGGAGACAACATTAACCCAGTAACCTTTTTGAACAAATACCACGCCTTTTATATCCTCAGCACCAACATCCAAATCAATGAAGCTCTGCTCCCAGCACCAGTTATCTTCCCTAGCCTCTGATTCTGGAGAATTATGTCTGACCTAAAATAGAAACAATCATTTGAAGAAAATGTATATAGAATCACAACCATACTCAGAAACTTTTACACAAATAACCAAACATCAATTCCATGTAAATGTTTTCAGATTTTAATACTCACAGCAAGAAATAATTGCAAAATAACTACTGTCTTGGGAAATTATCAAAGGCAGAGAATAAGCTTTATACCTCAATTCTGTAGTTTCCAGGGATGACGCCTGAAAAGAGGAATTCACCGCTGTTTTCAGTCAAACTGACTGTCTTTCTCTCTTCATCACGTTTACCAGCATTTCTTACTAGGGCAACAGAAACAGATGGGCCACAATTCTCCTTGCAGGTGACCGTACCAAGTACATTGACTAGTGCCTTATCATAGACAAAAAGAAAGATACATTAGGAACATTATTTTTCACAAGAAGTTTCACATCTCTGTAAACAAATTATATCAGATAACACCTGCATCAATTTTCATGATATATATAAAGGAAATGTGGGTGCAAGTTTTGTGAGATCATATACATAGATCAATATTTATTCAGGAAACATGTCATATATCCAAGTCAGAAGTTCCATTATTATCAATATGACATTTTATTTTCATATAATCTGCATGTAGGAATTACTTGAGAATTCCTGTAACAACAACCAACCAATTTATCTTCTTTGCTTCAAACGAAAGCCGAGGAGTCTTAGGAAGGACAGAAAAATAAGTGAGAATACATTCTCATTTTATCAACCAAAAAGAACACAAGTCAACTTTTTATAAAATATGATAGTAAGGGAGAAGAATCAAAAGAACCTTAAAAATTCTTTAGTTTTGAGAAAGATTACCTGAGAAAATTCAATAGTCATCAATGGACTTTTGACTACAACATCAACATATGATGGCAAAAACAGGAGTCCAGGAGCACTCTCAGGCATAGCTGCCATAGCTGATAAGCGATATTCACCTGGTGGAACCTGAACAAATTTAAATAAAGGAGAGATGTAACTTGCGAAGAGAAGGGAACATGAGCTTCAATAATGTAGGGACGACCTTTTTTTTTTTTTTTTTTTTTGATTAGTAAGAAATTTTATTGAATCAAGTGAAACTAGGCAATGTCCATGTACACAGGAAGTATACAAAATGAGACACCTTATTTCGTTCTAGAAAGCTGAAAAGTAGACAACAACTCATGAACATTCCCACCCTTTAGTACAATAGCAGGAAACTACTGTAAAAGTGAGAATACAAATAAATTCCAGATTTCCCCCACTGCACGCTCCTTGTTGTTGAAACACCTAGCATTCATTTCCATCCATAAACACCACATTAACACAAAGGTATCATCCGCCACACTACTGCCAGTTGAGAGCTATTAAGATGCCTATTCCAGCATGCTAAGAGATCCGCCACACTCTTACTCATAACCCAACACAACCCAACTCTACTACGAATGCCAGCCCATAACTCCCTAGCCACGTCACAATGTAAAAGTAAATGATCAATCAATTCCCCATTCCTCTTACACATGAAGCACCACTCCAAAACAACCATACCACGTTTCCATAGGTTGTCCACCATCAAAATCTTCCCAAGCACAGCTGCCCATGTAAAAAAAGCGACTTTAGATGGCGCAGAAACCCTCCATATTCTCTTCCATGGAAAGGAGTTAGGTTGTTGGACTGTCAAAACCTTGTAAAACAATTAATAGTAAACTTCTTGCTCCCCGTATGTTTCCACAGCATGCAATCACTCCCATTACCTCCCAACTTCACTGAATACAAGTAGCTGAAAAAACCTTTAAGCTCATCAAGTTCCCAATCCTGAGCATTTCTAGTGAAAGTAACATTCCAAAGTACAGTCCCATTTACACAACACAGCACCTCTGAAACTGATGCCTGCTGGTTTCCAATCAAGCTGTAAACGACAGGAAAAACAGTGTAAAGAGGTCTCTCACCACACCATACATCGAACCAAAAACGGGTTCTTGCTCCCTGACCCACCTCGAACTTGAGATGTTTTTCAAAAATGTTCCACCCCTTTCTAATGAATTTCCATAGGCTAAACACCATACGGCCCCCTACCCTCCTTAGAGCACCATCCCCCCCCCCCCCC
>QEOT01008613.1:114315-137234 GCA_003123785.1 Pterocarya stenoptera | reverse complement strand
TGATATCTCCACAACCACTTTCCTAATAATGCCTTAATAAAAATACTCAAATTTCGCATCCCCAAACCACATTCACAAGCAGACAGCTCACCCTTAGCCAACTCACAAGATGAAATTTGTTCTCCTCCCCCATGCCACCCCACAAAAATGCTCTAAACAATTTACATCAAGGAAAAATCAAAACATAGCAGGAAATATCAATTTAATGGGTATTATCAGCTTTATTATGGCAATAATATTAATTTACTATGACTGTAAAAAGAAATAATACGAACTTTATATTGTTAAAACCACATGTTTAGGGCAATACCCGCCATGCTTCTTTTGTTCTCTCTCTCAAGGTATGACCTTTTATCTTCCATCCCAGGCACTTCTCGCCAGGGATAGTCCTTAATATTTCTTTGCTTCCCTGATTCATGTTCCTTCTGTCTTTTTTCTTCTTTTAGTTTTATTCTTAGTTTGTTGAAGATGGATCATAGTTTTTGGATTGAAGCTAAGAGGTTTGTGTTTAGTAGGAAAGGTGGTAACTTTTTTTGTATTAATGAGAGGAGCAAAAAGTTGTCTAAGGATAGGTTTGGCAAGTGGAATGAGACACAAAATTCTCATCTCATCTCATCTCATCATTACAAATTTTTCAAATTCCCACACAAAATATAATAAATAATTCAACTTTTTCAAATCTCAATTCAACTTTTTCAAATCCCAAAACAATAATAATATTAAAAAATAATATTTTAAACTTTCATTTAAAACAAAAAATTCTCATCTCAGTATCCAAACATATCTTAAGTCCATTCATCTCAATGGAGGAATAGTTATTTGGATGGCAAAGATGGTGGAGGATTGTCTGAGGATAACGGGCAATAAAAATTCTTTTCAGACAAGAAGGGAAGGTAATAGAGTTTTTATGGCCCAAAAGTGTCAAAACATGTTTGACAGATTTGTGAAGCTGATTGAGTTTGGCATTGGTAATGGGAATGGAATCATAGTGATTGCAGAAGGGAGGAAAGGGGGTGGTTGGGCAGGTTTTGTGAGATTAATGAGAGAGATGGTTGATTTTAGGAACTCTGTTTCAGGTTATGAAAACAGAGTTGCTCCTACAAAGGGTGGCGGTGAACGGGATTCTAGAAATAAGAAGGTGATTTCTGATACACCTTCAAAAGGTGTTAATCATCATCGTGAAGTTTCTTAGCTGTCGACATTAACAAATCCAAGGCAGGAGGGTTCTATTCCTCATCAGAGTTATGGCGTTGGTAAATTTAGAAAGGATGATTTGGTGTTGGATAGTAACAAAAGGAATGATGTTTTTTGGTGGAATGGCGGGTGTTTACTGAATCTATTGGGATTCATGGCATGAGAGTAATAATTATCCCCCACTCGCTCGCTAGTGAACCAAGCAATGTTAAAATACCCTCCAAAACACCAAGGAACATCCCAACAGCAGAAAACACCCGCCATTTTGAGAGCATTGTTGTTATGTTTTGAAGCTGTCTCGGGTCTTAGGATTAACCTCAACAAGTCTGAAATTGTACTGGTGGGTGCCATAGGTAATATTTCAGATTTGGCTAATATTTTGAAGTGTAAGATTGCTTCACTGCCGCTGAAGTATCTTGGTCTTCCCTTGGGGGCTCCTCACAAATCTGTTTTGATATGGGATGGGGCTATTGAGAAGATTGAGAGAAGGTTGGCTGAATGGAAAAAGTTATATTTGTCTAAAGGGGGAAGAATTACTTTGATAAAGAGTACGTTGTCTAATCTTCCTACCTATTTTCTTTTACTTTTCCCTTTGACAGCTGGGGTTGCTAGTAGAATTGAGAATATTTATCGTAATTTCTTATCGGGAGGAATAGGAGAGGAAAAGAAGTTTCATTTGGTTAGTTGGAATAAGGTTTGTCAACCAGTTTCTTGTGGAGGATTGGGGGTGAGAAATTTGAGGTTGTTTAATAAAGCACTTCTTATACTGGGCTAGGCCTATTCTTTGAGCAATATAGTTTTCTTACTTATAAAAAAAATAATAAAGCATTTCTTGGAAAATGGCTTTGGAGATATCATGAAGAGAGAGATGCTTCATGGAAGAATGTTGTTGCTGTTAAATATGGCAGTGGGTGGGGGGATTGGTGTTCTAATGAAGTTAGAGAAGTGTATGGGGTGAGTTTATGGAAGGGTATTAGGAAAGGTTGGAGGGAGTTTTCTAAACATATTAAATTTAAAACGGGGGAAGGGAAGATGATTCTCTTTTGGCATGACATTTGGTGTGGGGAATCAGCTCTTAGATCAGATTTTCCATCTCTTTACAGGATTGCAAGGGATCAAAATGTTGTTGTGGCAGATTACCTTCAATGTACGGATAATAATATTCTATGGAATGTTGACTTTATTAGAGATGCAAATGACTGGGAAGTGAACGTTGTTTCAGATTTTCTGGGAAGAATTTATAACTCAAAAGTGATGCAGGGAAGAGAGGACGGGCTACTGTGGGATCATGCTGGAAATTTCAGGTTTTCAGTCAGCTCTTATTATAAGGTGCTTAATTGTCATTTTGGTTGTGTATTCCACTGGAAAAGCATTTGGAGGGCGAAGGTACCTACCAAGGTGACGTTCTTCAGTTGGGTGGTTGCTCTAGGGAAAGTATTTTTTTTTATCGGTAACTCTAGGGAAAGTATTGACCACGGATAACCTTAGAAAACGTGGTTTGTGTATAGCTGATTGGTGTGTCATGTGCAAGAAGGATGGTGAATCTGTAAATCATCTTTTTTTACATTGTGAGGTGGCAAAGTCTGTGTGGAATGAGGTTATTGGTCGGATAGGTTTATATTGGGTGATGCCTAAGGAAATTGTGGATCTCCTTGCATGTTGGCGTGGTTTCGAGGTAAGGAAATGTGCTAGGAAACGGGAGATGTTTTGAAGACAAAGAGCGTTCTTTTGAAGATCTTCGTTATTTTTTCTTTTCTACTTTGAGTTTGTGGGCTAGGATCTTAGTAAGGAATGTTGATAATGTACTGAATCTGTTTCTATTAGGGCTGTACACCGATGGGTTCGGTGTCGGTTTCGGCGCAAAACTGAGACACCACCGACATCATCCATGAGCCTATTGAACCGGCCGAAACCATGGGTTTGGGGAGAGAAAACCGATCATATCGGTCTCGAAGTGCGTCGGTGCGGTCTTCGGTTTACCATCGGCGTCTTCTGTGAAGGAGGAGGAACTGAGGAAGAAGGAAAAAGGTTCGCCGTCATCTGCCATGGAAGAAGAAGCAAGTTGCAGAGGTCATTCACGAGGAAAAAGATGATACGGGGAAGAAGAAGAGGGGTGGGGGGGTTATAATTCAGGCTATAAAACGACGCTGTTTCACTCATTTAAGTGAAACGGTGCCGTTTTATGAAACATATATTCAAAAAAATATATAAACAGAAGGGATCGGCCGGTTCGGCGGTTTCCCAGGGGTTCAAACCGGCGCCGAACCGCCCACGTCGGTTTTCTCTCAAACCCTCTCGCCCGCCGACTGGTTCTTCACCGGTTTCGGCCGATTCCTAAATCCGGCGGCTGGTCCGCGTCGGAGACGGTCGGTCCGGCCGGTTCCTGTACAGCCCTAATTTCTATCGTAGTTTCCTGCTTTCTAGTGTGTAGTAGGTATTTCTTTTATATACTTCCTAGGCACTTGGGCTGTGCCTATTCTTGGTAATAAAATTCTTATTAATTATCAAAATATGTTTAGGGTAATTCCAGTCGCATCACCTCAAGCTTGGTAACCTTTAAGAAAGTTTGCAAATATTCAAATATTTTTCCCTTTTGTCATTAAACTTTATCAAAAACTCTTTTTTTTTTTCAAAAAAATAACTAATGCATTTTATTAAAAGCACAAATGGGGTGCAGTCAAGTACAAAAGGGGACTTTCCCAACTAATGAATGACTCGCTTATGCTATTCACTAGTCTTTCCAATAAACATGTCAAAGAAATATAAGTGATTCAAATCAATCACCAACCAATAAAATTACATCCTCAGAGAAAGCAAAACAATTAGAGGAAAAACATAAGAAGCTTAATAAAGTTTAACGTAAACACCTAACTGGCATCCTTGACTAAGCAACACCAAAAATAAAAACTAAGTAAATTAGACTTCAGATTCTCTGCACTAACAACTCTATCAGCCTCTTTACCATACCTCAAAACAGAAATTTCCATTTCCATCTGTCAGTTTCACTTGAGGTTTGACATTCTCTGGTCCATGAGTCAAAGCTACCTAGAAAACAGACGTGCCAACAAGTTGAATTGACAGGCAGAGTATAAGTAACAAAATTAGAATTTAGGAATTGTGGATCTACCTTTGCCTTGAAACCAGCACTAACAATCTGAACTACACCACAGACATCATAGGAAACTGCTTTAATATCTGTCACTGAAGCCATGTTTGGCAATACCTGGACGAGCAAGCAAAGTTAGGATGATGAAGTGCAACAACTTCATTCAATATAATCTATGAAAACCAGCCCAATGAGTTAAATTAACTGCAAATAATTAACACTTCTAATTATTATTTTTTATAAGCAACACTTCTAATTATCACAAAGGAGGAAAACCTTATTGAAGATAGTATCCAAGGTTACCCATCCAATACTTTACCATATAATCCTTCAGTACGTTGAACTTGTAATGCTCCTTTATGGCCTCTATCATATAACGATTGGATGTAACCTAAACAACAACTTGGAAACTTAGGCAGATAATACATGCACAAGTATATGATAGTCAAATAACCAAACTCAAAGATGATATAAGTTTTCTCAACAAGCTTAATCACCTAAACTAATATCAAAGACTTGAGCCAAATTACAAAAAAATTAAGTGATTGACAAACCATATTCACAGGAACAGGCATGCACACAAGAGAGCGGGACAGTATATAAATGGATGAGCAGTCCTTTTATCAAAAGACAAGGAAAAATATAATTTTGTGACAGAGTATATAAATGGATTGAGCAAACCTTTTATCAAAAGAAAAAGAAAATCTCAGACTAGGAAAGGAAAGAAATATCATATATCTACTTCAGTATTATTTCCTTTTGGGTGGGTTGGGGGGGGGGGGGGCGGGGGGTGAAGAAGAAGGTATCCTGATCAACATACACACTATCTCACAAGGGACTGGTATAATAACATTGAAGATGCCAACTCATAATTTCTTTGAGATATAACTAAGGGCAAATGGATAACCTAAAGTTGCAGAAGACATGAAATCACATATTCATCAATATGATGAATGCCATTGAAAAATTTCTCCACCAGACCCCTGAAGACTGAACCAACAGATCCCGCTATAAAAGAAATGAAGGAATGACCAAAGAGATCGAGTCAATTTGGAAGTTAAGAGCCCATGTGCAAACCTGGTCAAGCTTGTAATATCCTTGTTTGTCAGTGACAGACCTTTCATGACCATCAACTATAATTTTAACACCCTCCACTCCGACATCATTCCCATCAATAACACGGCCCCCAACAGAAAACCCAGTGACCTACAAATTAAAATGAACAGAGGATTCTACATGTTAATATGTCCACATAATGACAACACGAAGCATAGATAAGCAAATGTAAAGCTAAATACAGTTAGCAAGAATAAGAAGAATTATATTTACATATATCTATGAACAAACACAGAGAGATATAACTAGCTTGATAGAGTTGTACAATACATGGATTTATCTTAGTGTAAGTTGTAACATCAATGCATCATTATTGAGTGGAATTTTAAAACACTTGGAGTCGGTTAACATGCAGACTTTTAACTACGCAGGAAGAGCAAGATTTTCAAGCCATTCAAATCATTGAAAGCTACACTAATTTCAATGATTAGTGTAGCTACCATTAAGAGCACACTATCTGATCTACCCACATATTTTCTTCTTTATTCCCCATGCCCGCAGGTGTGGCGCATAGACTGGAGAAGATCTTCCGTGATTTCTTATGGGGCAGTTTGGAGGACAAGAAAAAATTCCATTTGATTAAGTGGGATAAGGTATGTACACTTTTGCCTAATGGTGGGTTGGGGCTTCGTAATTTGAGAACTTTCAACAAGGCTCTACTAGGTAAATGGTTATGGCAGTACCACAGGGAAAGAGATGCTCTTTGGAGGGAGATTATTGATGTTAAATATAGGTGCATGCGGGGAGGTTGGTGTTCCAATCAAGTAAGAGGGATCTATGGCATGGATTTGTGGAAATTTATACGTAATGGCTGGGCAGATTTTCTTGCTAATTGTAGGTTTGAAGTGGGCAAAGGCACTCAAGTCAGTTTCTGGCATGACACTTGGTATGGCGAGGTTGCTCCCAAGACCGCTTTTCCCTCCCTTTTCAGAATTGCTTTCAGTAAGGAAGCTACAATTGCCGACAATCTGGACAACTTCGCCCAGTGGTCAATGAGATTCATTAAAGCGATGCAGGATTGGGAGCTAGGGGATATTACTGATTTTTACAGCGCATTACACACACTGAATCTACATGCTGATGGAGAGGATCGCTTGCTTTGGTCACCCTCAGGGAATAAGAGATTCTCAGTGCGTTCCTTTTTCAAGGTTTTATCGACACGCCCCTCCAACGCATTCCCCTGGAAGTGCATTTGGAGGACTAAAGCTCCATCAAAAGTGGCCTTTTTTGTTTGGCTAGCATCCCACGGGAGTATTCTGACTAAAGATAAACTGAGAAGGCGCAGCCTCTACCTAACAGACTGGTGTTTTATGTGCAAACATGATAGTGAGTCAGTGGATCATCTACTCCTTCATTGCGAAATAGTTAAGATTCTATGGGATGACATCTTCACAAGGCTAGGTATGGCATGGGTAATGCCTAGAAGTGTGAAAGAGCTTTTGGCAAGTTGGAGAGGACTCCGGGGTACGGGACAGATCGCGGTCATTTGGAAAATGGTGCCTCTTTGTCTAATATGGTGCACTTGGAATGAAAGGAATAGTTGTTATTTTGAGGAGAAGGAGCGTGCACCGTCAGGGCTTAGGGACTTTTTTTATCATATTTTATTACTTTGGGCCTCTTCTATTGTACTGAATGGCACTTCTTTCCATGATCTTTATGCTGCTTTTCGCAGTCCTTAACTTGTACCTAGGCACTTCTGTATACCCCCTGTGTACTCAGGCCTTGCCCTTTTCCTGATCTAATATATTTCTTCTTACTTATTAAAAAAAAAAATCATCATTATTGAGTGCCTACAACTCAGTAGTTGAACAGCCAAAATCCATCAGAAAACAAACCAAACTTCATCCATTTCAAATTCATTCTTCTTCTGTGTCATAAGTATTGTTTACAAAAAGAAAAGGAGCAAAGCGATTGAGAGGGAGGAGGACATTTCATGCCCATAGACATAATAAGCAACAACTTTAACAATGGAGGGACTTTCAGAAGGATCACATTAAACAAAACAGGGAAATTTGACCAAGACAAGAACTCAAGCAATAGCAGTAAAGGAAGTTAAAAGAAGGGGATTGATCCTCTTGGTATCATTAATTGACAATTTAGGTGTCTTCTATTGTGTTCAGACTCTACCAGGAAGGTTGTAGGGTTATGAAATTAGTGCTGATAATTAGGCTCTGCTAATCTGGAGTTTCAAAGCAAGGTCACAAACAAAATGGTGTTATTATATAGTAGCATTGGAATTATAATACAGCAAAGAAATGAGGTTGATGGGGAGGTTTCTTCAGATTTACATGAAAGGCACAAAGAAATGAGTATCGAACAGCACTCTGCGAAATGATATTGGGAGTTCAACCAACATGAGTGCTCTTTTGGTAGGGAAATCCAATATTGGGAGTTCACATTTATCTATATTCAGCGGCATGCTGTTCAATACAAGAAATGAGGCACACCATTCCCGCCTCACAAAGAAATGAGTATCGAACAGCACGCCTCATATCGAACATCTTAGTGGAAAATGATATTGATTTTGCTTAATATGGGGCATTTGGAGGGAGAGAAATGATTAAAGCCTCGAGGCTGTATGCAAACTATGGAGGAGTTAAAGGATTTCTTTTCAGAACTCTTTATCATTGCATGGATGTATTTATGTTTTTCTAGTTTTAGTTTCAAGGCTTTCCTGAAAATTTTTTTTGAACTTTTTTTTGGATAGGTGTATCTTTTGATTACTTCATGTGTACATAGTAGCGCCTTCTTCCTCATCAATAATGTTATCTTGCTTGTAAAAAAAAACTAAAGAAACAATGATCAATTCAAAGTGAAGGTGAAAAAAATACCATAATAGGAGAAAATATTTTGTTGGACCATGTAGGCAATTATATGTCTTACCTGAAACTTTTGGGGAACTGTCACGTGTTGATGCTCAACAATAACCGATGCAACAGGTGGTGAAATATCAAAAACTGTGTTTTCACCCTTGTAGAAAGGTATGAGCTGATAACTTCCTGTAAGTAATTTAAACATTTGAAAGCATGCACTATTCCTGAATTAGCAGAAAGTCAATACAAAAGAGCTTACACAAAGAAGGAAAATGCAAGGTTAAAAATGCAGATACTAGTATTAAAAAGAATACGGCCAAATGCAGAATTACCACATGGTATCGACTTAAACATGAACATTCCATCAGCATCAGATACAGCATGACAGAGAGCCTTTCTTTCTCCAGGGGCATTAGCAGAACCTTGGGGACAATCTACCTCTAAGACATTATCTGAATATAGATAAATGTGAACTCCCAATATTGGATTTCCCTACCAAAAGAGCACAAAGGATTCTTAGTTTATGCATACAAGTGTGTGAGTAGCCGAGTATGAAGCATAATCAGCCAGGAAGTGACGAGCAAAATCAACAATAAGTCCAATATCACACTTTCACCATTAACCTGACACGATATGCATTGGCATACATAGCATAGCATCTTCATTAGCTTATAGAGAACAAAATTATATCACCTAATAGATCATCTTAGAAATTTTATATAGAGATAAATATAAAGAAAATGCATTATCATGCAATTGTTGTCTGTAAAGAATTTCACCTGAGAAACAACAAACCCACGGACATCATATCCAGGGACGAAGAAAATGTCATTGACTACACCATTTCCAAACCCCAATTCCACCTGCAAGAGGTGCATTTATAAATGAATAGCAGTGGGGGGGTGTACATGATTGTTAACAATAGTACCCCAAGTGGGTGTGTAAAGAAAGAGAGGCAGGGAAGGGAATAGAAAATAGCAATAAATGGCAGAACGAGAACAAAGTGAAAGAAAAAGCATCCAACCTCTGTGGAACCTCTCACTTCAACTTTCAGATCAGGATGTGATGCACGTAATTCATATTTTCCTGGCAAAGAAAGATGTCGTCAAAATAGAATTCCCATTTGTTAAAACCAAAAACAAAGTGAGAGAGAGAGAGAGAGAGAGAGAGAGTAAACAAATATAATGAGAAGTGCAATCCCGCCACTAAACTGTGTCACTACATGTTTTATGCAATACCTACATTCTGACACTTCTTATAAAAGAAATCTTTCTTACAGGCAATTCTAGGATACTATTGGAACTTTAATAATGATTATATATGCATATGTATACACATGATTCCAAGAAGTAGTCACAGAGTAAAAACATGCATCTTGTCAAGAAAAAGGTGCTATGCAAACTTTGATACCTGGAAGAATATTTGTGAACAAGTAGCTCCCCACTGATGATGTCAAGACAGAAGAAATAAGATCACCGTTAGGAGACAAAATTTCAACATTTACATTTGAAGGACCTCCATTTTTAAGGGTACAGCTCTCTCCACCAACAGCTCCCACCACCCTACCAGATATGGTGAACCTACAACATAAAAACATTCGCATTGTAAAACATACCAAATTTAGAGCAAAATTCCTAAGAACATAAATTACAATACGAATCAATGAACTCCAACCCTGTGAAGCGGAAATTTATATCTTCATTGCCATTGCAACCATTATCATCAACGACAACAGAAACCTGTAAAGGACATTATTTGCGTTCATGTTTTATGGAACTTAAATTTAAGAAACATCAGCCACAACAATTTAAATTTAAGAAAAAAAATTTTAAAAAAAAAAACAGTACACCGTGCTTGATAAAACTTTAATGTAAACAACAATGTATTGCTAAACCTTCTCTGGGTCCCACGCCCACCCTTCTGGTCCATTAATTTGGATCACAAAAGAACCCTGAAATTCATATATTTACAATAAGAAAAACTTAAAAATTCTGCATGCACAGAAGAAGGATCAAGCATTAATATGGTAAAACAACCAAACACAACCTTGTCATACACCGGAATGAAGTAGTAGCCATTGGGAGCGCACTGAGTTCTATCCTTGACCAGTCCATCCAAGGTGCGAAGCTCCACCTACAATTTATATCACATCAATATGAATATACATCCGCAGCTCAGGCACTAATAGGTTTAAAACAAAGTACGACATCGTCACCGTGTTAATATGGCCTCATTCCATTACTTATGCAGTAAGCATCCACTTCCAAATCAAAAGGCTAGGCTCATAACAAAGATAGTTATGCAATTCTAGCATTTCAATTCCTAGTTTCCCTCAAACTAGGTAAACGTACTAGAAAAGCTACAAAAAGGAAAAGCAAAACCTGCGGCTTAAAAATACATACCGTGATATGAGAATAATCCAATTTCGTATCATGCAGCTTCCTCGACTTCATCAAAGACGTACTAGCCTACACCAAAAGAACTTGATTTCAGAGAGAAGTAAACAGTTTCGGGATTGCAAATACAACCACAAATGACAATTATAATTAAGTGGAGGTACATTCGAAAAGAGAGCACTGTCAAATCCAGATCCATGATTTTTGGCTGTTCGTGTCCTCAAAAGTCTTAGTTTATTGATCCAAATATGTTAAGTGATTCCATTTATCAAATACATCTGATAAGATTTATCAGGAACTAAAAAGACCGGTAGAGAGAGAGAGAGAGAGAGAGAGAGAGGATTGACCTCGACGAAGCCACCACAGCCGTGGATGGAGTCAGCGGAAGCTGCTGAAAATGAATGAATTACGATCAAGAAGCAGAGTAAAGCGTCTCTGATCGTCGTCATTCTACGCAAGCAGCGAGTGGGATCGGAGCTTGGCGACAGTGTTTGATTGCAGATCTGATCGATTTATAATAACACACTCATCAGTGTTTGATTGTCGTCTGCAACTCTAGCGCCGTCAGTCGAGGAAGGTTTAATGGTTTATGCTATGGGCCTTTTGTTCGAAAATTTCTCAACTGAAGTGCTAACCCCATCATCTTGGGTTCTCAGAACATAAATTATTTCAATTAAACAAATACAATACAAATACAAATAAATATATCCAAATACACTTGTTGCTATTTTTCTCTTTTTTAAAATCTGATTGAAATTTTGTTGGGTCAACTATTTATTTATTTTTTGGTTATTCATTGATAAGAGTTGTGATTTTCAAATAATTCGTTAAAAATAAGTCAGATCATGTTTAGATACAGAAACGGTTTCATCTTATTATTATAATTTTTCTAAATTTTCACATAAAATATAATAAACAATTCAATTTTTTTAAATTTTAAAACAACAATAATATAAAAATAATAATATTTTATTCAACTTTCATCTAAAACCATTTTATTCCATCTCACTATCCATACGGGAGATGTTTGATTAAAAAGTTAACAGATAAAATCAATTTAATAATTCACCGCATTTAATTACGTCTATTCATTTATTTAATTATTTATTTTATAAAAGACTTGCATAAGATTTGTGCATTTAAAATTTATCCCTAACATTACTAATTTTTCAAGTTCAAATATGGATCAACACTGATTGCAATAGTTGATATAGATGCAAGAATGTGCTACGAAACTGGTATAAAGTTCCCACATCATTCGGTTGGGAACATTTTTTAACGATGTGAAAAGGAGGTAATACCGAAATGAAAAAAAAAAAAAAAAAGTATTAGGTCTACCAGACATCTTATAAAAGTAAATTAATATTATTAAATGGGATACGTCAAATCTACAATATATTATAAAGCTTGTATCTCCTTCATCATCAGCAGAAGTTTTTTTTTTTTTTAACTAACCCAGATTGTGGTTTACAGTTTGTAAATACAAAACGGGAAATACATGGGAAATTTTCAATTAGGAAAGTGATGTGTATGTCTGCATAAATTTCACTTTAGAATAGGGGTGGACAGTGGGGCCCCACACTCCGCTGCACCGCCCTGTTCGCCCCGCCCCCGTTCATGCGGGACGGGGGTTACATCCTACTTAGGCGGGTTGCAGGGGGCCCCGCCCGCACCCCTGGAGGCAAGCGGAGGTGGGGGACGGATGGGGCTTAGCCCCGCTCCGTGTTTTCCTTCCCCACCCAGCTATTTAATATATATTTAATATTTATATTATATAAATAAATAAACTCCATAAATGAAACGGCGCCGGCACCGTTTCATTTTATCTTAACTTAAGCCCCCTTCCCCGATCTTCGTCACTCTTCTCAAACTCTCGTCTCTCTCTCTCTCTCTCTCTCTCTCTCTTGCACGACTACACGAGTACCACCCTTCGTTTGTTGTGTCAAACTCCAAAGGTAAGACTCCTAATCTTTACTTTGGACCTCCAATGATTTTTTTTTTTTTTTTTTTTTTTGAGTTTTGGATTTGAGATTAGAGGAATGATAGGTTGAATCAGAGATGGAGGATGAGAATGATTGTGAATTTGTGTGTTGTGGATTATGATTTGTGCATATGTTTGAAATTGATGTCGCCTCTTCATTGTGATTGATTTTTTTTTCTTTTTTGTAGTTTGTACTTTGTAGGTTTTCGGATTTGAAACCCTAAATTAGTTTAGGTTCCAATTCAAAACCCTAAATTGATTTAGGGTTTCAATCATTGTTTTAAATTCCATAACGTACCGACCAGTACGGCCAGTAGATGTCGTACCGGCCACTAGTCCGGTACAGGTATTACATATATTTCGTATCGGCCATGTGCCAGCATATATTTCAGCCAGTGCCAACCTATATTTCAGCCTTTAATTTTTTTTCTTTTTTTTTCATTTTTTCAAACTACAAGCTTATTTTTTTACCATCAATTCAAACTAGGTTTTTTACGTCAAATCTACAATATATTATAAAGCTTGTATCTCCTTCATCATCAGCATAAGTTTTTATTTTTTTAACTAACCCAGATTGTGGTTTACAGTTTGTAAATACAAAACGGGAAATACATGGGAAATTTTCAATTAGGAAAGTGATGTGTATGTCTGCATAAATTTCACTTTGGAATAGGGGTGGACAGTGGGGCCCCACACTTCGCTGCACCGCCCTGTTCGCCCCGCCCCCGTTCATGCGGGACGGGGGTTACATCCTGCTTAGGCGGGTTGCAGGGGGCCCCGCCCGCACCCCTGGAGGCAAGCGGAGGTGGGGGACGGATGGGGCTTAGCCCCGCTCCGTGTTTTCCCTCCCCACCCAGCTATTTAATATATATTTAATATTTATATTATATAAATAAATAAACTCCATAAATGAAACGGCGCCGGCACCGTTTCATTTTATCTTAACTTAAGCCCCCTTCCCCGATCTTCGTCACTCTTCTCAAACTCTCGTCTCTCTCTCTCTCTCTCAGTCTCTCGCACTCTCTCTCTCTCTCTCTCTCTCTCTCTTGCATGACTACACGAGTACCACCCTTCGTTTGTTGTGTCAAACTCCAAAGGTAAGACTCCTAATCTTTACTTTGGACCTCCAATGATTTTTTTTTTTTTTTTTTTTTTTGAGTTTTGGATTTGAGATTAGAGGAATGATAGGTTGAATCAGAGATGGAGGATGAGAATGATTGTGAATTTGTGTGTTGTGGATTATGATTTGTGCATATGTTTGAAATTGATGTCGCCTCTTCATTGTGATTGATTTTTTTTTCTTTTTTGTAGTTTGTACTTTGTAGGTTTTCAGATTTGAGACCCTAAATTAGTTTAGGTTCCAATCCAAAACCCTAAATTGATTTAGGGGTTTCAATCATTGTTTTAAATTCCATAACGTACCGACTAGTACAGCCAGTAGATGTCGTACCGGCCACTAGTCCGGTATAGGTATTACATATATTTCGTATCGGCCATGTGCCAGCCTATATTTCGGCCCGTGCCGACCTATATTTCAGCCTTTAATTTTTTTTCTCTTTTTTTCATTTTTTCAAACTACAAGCTTATTTTTTTACCATCAATTCAAACTAGGTTATTTATAATTTATATATATGTATTTATATATAATTTATTCATATATAGATTATTATTTTAGAATATAATTTTTATATATAATTTATTCATGGACAATGCTATAGCCCCCGCTGGGAGCTCCCACTGGGGCTAGCATTGTTTTTTATGTGTTTTTTTTTAAGTTATTTTTTATATAAATTTTTTAATATTTTTTTAAAAATAAAATAAATTTAGAACATCATTAAAAAATATTTTCTTAATCAGAAAGTCAAAAAAACAAATCATTAAAAAACAATTCCTTAATCACGAAGTAAAATAAAAAATATTAAAATATTTTTTATTTTACTTCGTGATTAAGGAAGTGTTTTTTAATAATATTATGAAATTTTTTTATATAAATATTTCAAATTATTAAAAACAATTATATAAAAAAAAACTTAAAAACACACACACACAAAAACACATGCTAGATCCCAGAGGGAGCTCCCAGCGGGACATCTAGCATTTTCCTTTATTCATATATCGACGATTCCGAAATGGTACCGATATCGAAATATTTCATTTCAGTGTCTTGACTGGTACGGCGTCCAGTACGGTATTCAAAACTTTAGTTTTAATTGCTTTCAAATTTTCAATTGAAACCCCTAAATCAATTTAGGGGTTTCAATTTCAATTTATGGGTTTCAATCCAAAATCCCTAAATAAATTGATTTACGGGTTCAATCCGAAACCCTAACTTGATTTAGGGGTTTCCCCCCTAAAATTTCAATTTAGGGTTTCAATAAAAACCCCTAAAAATATTTTCAATAGAAAATATTTTTTTTTAATTGTTCGGTGTATTATTACATTTTTTTTTATGTCTTGTGTTGGCTTTGCACTTTGCCTTATTTAATTTTATAATTTTTCGTTGTGTTGGGGAATTAGGAATGTCTTCTCAAATGGATTTCAGTGATAGCTCTCCTACCCCTACCAATACCCCTGCCCTTACGAGTATCCCTACCCCAAAACCTAACTCTACTGAGCCTACTCAACCCCTGGGAGTACAGCTTGCCCCGCCCCCAAACCCCACTAACACAGGGCAAGAAATTTGTTTCCATAGTTTGGTCTCAGTTTACCAAACTAGAGGGTCGTGAACCCAATAACCCCCAAACTAAATATAATTACTGTGGAAAAATATATGGATGTTACTATAGGAAATATGATACATCCCAGTTAAATGTCCATTTAGAGGAACAATGCAATAAGAGTCCAATATTAAGATCCTTACTGGAAAAGAGTCAATCTAGACTAGATATTAGAATAAAAAAATGGTGGATGAGAGTAGTGGGGGTCCACCGTTGAAAGAGTTTATGAAATATAATTCAGATGAGTGTAGAATGAAGGTAGCTCATATGGTTATCTTAAACGAGCTACCTTTTTCAATTTGTGGAGGGGAGAGAGTTCCAGAAACTTGTCCAAGAATTGGAACCTAGGTTTTCGCTTTCTTCTCGTCACACTGGCAAAATATATTAAAAAGATGTACAGAAAATATAAAGATGTTTTGAGGGGCCAATTGGCGGATTTGGTAATTTACCTCACTACAGATACTTGGACTTCTGTCCAAAATATGCATTACATGTCTTTGACTACCCATTTTATTGATTCTAATTGGATTCTTCACAAAAAGATTATTAAATTTTGTCAAATAATTGATCACAAAGGTAGGACGATTGGGAAGGCCTTGGAGGCCGCAATAAATGAGTGGGGGTTGGCATGGGTTTTTACAGTTTCGATTGATAATGTCTTGTCTAATGATGTCGCCTTGGGATATCTGAAAACTTATCTTAGAGAGGTAAATAAGACATTCTTGGGTGGTGAATATTTACATGTTAGATGTGCTACACATATCTTGAATATAATTGTGACTGAAAGGTTGAAAAATGTTGATAACTCGATTGCACGAGTTAGAATGGCTTTGAAATTTGTGAGATCTTCTCCTTCTAAATTGGAGAAATTTAATGTTGTTGCGAATACTGTGGGTATAACATCAAAGAAGGGTCTTTGTACTGATGTTCCTACCAGATGGAACTCAACATTCTTGATGTTGGAGGCGGCCCAAGAATATAAGGCAGGCTTTCAATTATTGGGTTATGAAGACATTCAATATGTCAAATACTTTAATGAGCACGGGGGTTTAGGAAAGCCTAATGATGATGATTGGGAGGTAGTTTCTACTTTTGTTGATTTTCTTGGACTTTTTCACGATGTCACATTGAAGTTATCTGGTTCTTTGTACTCTACATTCCATGAGTTTTGTCAACAAATATTTAGGAAAGACAAACATGTAGGGTGAAAGAAGAATTAGACAACATGTGTAGAGGTTCCAATATAAGGATGAAGGGGATGGCATTGACCATGAGGGTCAAATATGACAAGTATTGGGAAGATTTGACTAGACTAAATATTTTGTTATATGTGCTTGTTATTCTTGATCTTCGCCTAAAAGTTTCAGGCATGTTATCTAGTCTGGGACTTGCGCACGATCAAGTATGGGCTGATCTTATTGGTGATATGGCCCGAGATATCCTGGCTAAATTGTATGATGAGTTTAATGTAATTAAGGGTGGTACTGCATCTACTACACCTACACCTATCCTAACGCCTCCTCCAGACACCGAGCCAACAAATAAGCGTAAATTAACGTAAACTAAGATCCTCGCATAGAATCTCACACTAGTCTGTCAATCTACGGAAGTGGTTTCGGAGTTAAACAACTATTTGTCAAGAGATCTTATTCAAGATGATAATGGTTTCGATATATTAGTATGGTGGAAGGTGACAGCAAAGAAATATCTCTTCCTTTCTGAGATAGCTCATTGTATCTTGGCCATCTATATTAGTATCGTTGCCTCAGAATCAGCCTTTAGTATCGAAGGACACATATTTGATCATTTCTGTAGTTCATTGTCTTCTTCAATTGTTGAGGCATTGATATGCACACAGAGTTGGACGATAGGAAAGGATATTCATGTTCCGGATGTTTTGAATTTTAAGAAAACCAACGAGGAGGGTGGTGATCAGTCTAGATCTGGACCACCTGGTAATTGTTGTTTTTATTTTAATATATTTTGATTTATTTATATTCATTTCGATTTCATCGGTATTAATTTTAGTATTTATTGTTTAGCAAAACATGAAACGACTCAGAGTTAGACGACATCTACCTCCGCTGCAATATGAATATGTGCTCAAGCCTTAAGCCTCAAATCTCAATTATGTATTCAATAATTTGTAATACTGATACAATGTTCTGTGGACACTTTTATGTTTGAAAATTGTAATTTTGTAATTGTTTAGTCTTCCAATTTTGTAATAGCTTAGTTATTATTATTAGTTTATTAGGTAGTAGATTATTAGTATGTAGTAGTACTTCATTTGTTCTAAATTAGTAAATTTGTTTTATGTATATATTATTTTTATTCATGTAACTTCTTTTAATCTTTTTTTTTTTTTTTTTTACTTCTAATTTTATGAGCCCAGCTTCTTGGTCATTTTAGGCACATTTCAACAATTTCTGAACCAAAAATGGCCTAGATACCGCTTCACCTAAAAACCGCTTCTGGGCCAAAGGCACAATAGGAGGCAAACATATTGACCCCCCACCCACACCCCGTTGTCCGGGACGGGGTACCCCGCCCCCGCACTCCGAGACAAGGGACAGGGAGAAAATCTTCTCCCCCATCCATGCGGGGGCGGGTGGCACCACTACTTTGGAATGCGTCTTGTGAGAGAACACTCCATAGGAACACTCCAAGTTGAGATTGTAGCCTATGGATTGGAAATCCAAAAGGCAATGTAAGATCAATTTTGTCCGTCCCTGATTTCACATGTCTGAATTCTTCGTCAAGTTTTTGTCTAAATTGTCTTTCAGTTGGGCTTCTTCGAAGTTCAAAGTGAAGTTTGAAGCATGCCGCACTCAATGAAAAAAAAAAAGTAGAAGAAGAAGAAGGAAGGAAGGTACCGGGTGTATCCGGGTTTTGCAGGGGTTCCAGCCCATAACACAGCCCCGATTTGTTCCGGGCCGAAACCCAAAACTGGAATTTGGTTTCCCTGGTTCCAGACCGGTCCAGGAAAAAAATCCGACCTGGATGAAAAGTCCTACAGACAAGTTGACAAAAGGCACGGCTCAAGAATACACTCAATTTTATAATTATCGAGTTTGAAGATAGATATTACATTACAACCTCGAAGATATTGCAACTTGGACAACAAATGTACAGTGCAGTTAAATCAAATCTGGTCTCCATGCAAAACTTAGGTTTCAATCTACAACCCCGATCAAGATGTTCTGCATGAGCTTCTGCTAGCCGAACTCGCATCAAATCCAGACTTACCTGGAATACCATAAATAAAGGAACAATAATGGTAAGTTGTTCAGATAAACGAATCATTTTGAGTAATCTAAATATCAACCGTTATTTATATTTGTAATTCTTTTTCATGGAGAGAGAGAGAGAGAGAGAGAGAGAGAGAGGAAAGGACACGTAGTAAATACAGGAATCCAACTTCATTTCATTTTCGCAACCAAAGAAAGAAAAAGGCATTTATAATTACGGACTGGGTCAAAAAATGGACTAGACTCTACTCACTTCAATGAAAGTTGGGATGATCGGAATGTCATACATTCAATGCATGCTGTATTTCATCATTTTCTAAATCAACTATAAAGTTAATAGCTATTGTTTCGTGTAAGGTATTCAGTGATTCATAGCAAAATGATTAACTTAATTGAAGGTGGGAAAATTGGATAATATAAGATTGAGAAGAGAAGGCAAGACCTCATTGCCTTTGTTGAGTTTAAGTTCGCAAAGACTGCAATATATAAGAAGGTAATTCTCTAATAACTCTCCTTGTTTACAAATGGGGCACCAAATCTTCTCGCACACCTAGCATAAACATCCAAAATTCAAATAAGTTTCTCTTTATCATTTTCAAGAATTGTTAAATGAAAATTTCTAAGAAACTCTGCAATGTTGCATGCACACAGAACACATGGCACATGTTTTGATGGGATATGGCCGCAACAAAACAGTAGCAACTCAGGGAGACAGAGGAGAGTCAGAAAAGCCCGAGTTCTAGCTACAAGCAGTCCAGCAAAGTAAATGTGGTAAGAATGGCTCGAGGGTGTGTAAGAATTGAAATAATAGTCTGAATGTAATTAAGGCTGTAAGGGCTTCTGTAATTATTGAGCTGCATGGGTATTGTGTATTTTGTAAACAATAGCATAGAATTAAAAGAACAATGAAGAATGTGGACAGAGAAAGAAGAGAGGAGAAGAAAGGGGCAAGCATGTCATCCATAAACAAAGAATCTCAATTCTCCACCAAACCGGGCCTAATTTCACTACGTACTTGTGGCATTTTTTTTATGCTCAATACTGAAAACCTTCCAAATGCAAAATCAAATAATTTATAAATGTATGGGACTCCATTCAACCAAAGAAGAAAAACTAATTCAAATCAACGTAGTAGACAAGCCCAACTCTCATACAACAAAGATTGCTTGGAAACTACAAAAAAAATAACAGACCAAATTTCATAATGAAAATGGCCCTAATGGACTCAGAACAGAAACCCCATTCAGGATATATGGCCAAAAAATTAGTTATTATGCGTGGCAATTTTTATTTAGACAGTCATCATAATTGTGGCTGCCATACCTGCTCATCATTCAGCTGCATATGTTCATAAACTGCACGGGCCAAGTATTCATCTTCTTCGTCTTCCCACGTTTCAACGTGGCTATCAGGTTCTGCAAGGAGCTAAATTAAACTTCTATACCCACAAAAGATGATTTGACCAGTTAAAGAACCAAGGAAGAGCTATGTACATAGAACCAAACAGTCAAATACCTATCGTCCTTCAGTTTTTCATGAAGTTCCAATTCGGTTCTTAATATTTAAAATATAGCAGTGGAGCCTTTCAAATGTCTAAAATGCTGAAATTCCTTCAACTGAATGTGACAGAAATCGCTAAAAAGGCTATTTTCAGTGATAGGCATATACCATCTAAACAATTATCTTTATGGAATATGCTATGTCAATCAACAATTGGTATATCTTCAAATTTCCTTTTGCTTAAATAACAACAAACAGTCAACACAAAACTAACCCCACTTCCTCTTCCTATTCAAACCTGGGCTCATTCACAACCCCAAACCATGGCCTTGTAAACTGCTTGTGCCACCAAAGCCATGGATATTCCCAAATTTAGTGCCAATGTCAAAGTTGGAAATTGAGAAAATTGAATTTCTTTTTTCATTGAAGGTTGTGAAATCACCAGATGTCCCAAAAACTTAAGCTGATGGAAAAAAAAATAGATTTTATTATTTATTTTTATACTTAACACTCCCACTCACGTGTAGGCAAGACTCCCTCCTCAATGGGTGATCCAGCACGTGGAATATTTAATTAAATGTGGTACAATGTAAAGTCAAGGTTCGAACTCAAAACCTCTGCTTTGATACCATATAAAATTACTAGATGTCTCCAAAGCTTAAACTGATGGAAAAATGTAGATTTTATTATTTATTTTTATACTTAACAAAGGTATAATGATTTTTTCGCTGTTGTTAGTTTATGGGCATAATGATGCTTACACATCATGGGTTGTAGCTAGACTTGTGATTCTTTGGTGGTTTCGGGTTCCCTTTTGGACAAATCCAATTCGCTTGGAGGAAGATGGCTTTGAATCATAAAGCAGGGAATACTTTACTAAAAATGAAGTAGACAAACTCCTTTTCGTCTTCTTAATAGTTGAAGTGTAACATTAAATATACTTTCCATATACTTGAGTTGCATCCCTCTGCACTTTCAACAAAATTTACATACATATAAAAGAAATGGAGACAAGTTGGCAAAGCAGGGACAAGTGGAGTAAGGTGACTTTGGGTTAGGGTTAGGAGTGGTTAGGGAAGGGGTAGGAGAGAGAAGGTGTTTTGTTTAATTACAAGCAAAAGGTAATGATTATGAGTTTTTTATGACATAAAATATGCAACATGCACAATTTTTCAAACTTGAGGATTCTAAAGACCTTGCATAGCTTATCTTTGTAAAATAGAAACTATGTTTCACCTTTTCTAGTTGGTTCCACCCCAAGATCATCATAAAAGATCCTTTGCATTTCCAACAATATCTCTTCACATTCACCCTGATAAGCATTATGAAGACCATCATATTCCCATAACACATCATTGGCCTCAGGAGCGGAAGTCAGAAACTCAGAACAGTCATTCAATAATGAATCCTTTATCTTTCTGAGTTCATCGGAAACTATGTCCTGAAGACTAGATTTGATTAAGTCCTGCAAAAGAGAGAAGGGAATAAAAAAAGGAATGAATAGGTGATGTAATAATTAAAAAAAAATGGTTCCGAAGAGGAGCTATGAAGGAAGAGATATACAAAGAAGCTGGAAACAAGATTTTTCAACAAGGAGGAACTAGTTAATTACATTTAATACATGTGTGTGGGAGCTAATATTTACATGTAAGCTATTACTAAATTGTAGGCTAATTCACAAACAGCCATCCAATCTAAGGTCAGTTGCATTTTCGACCCTTGTGGTTTAGAATCTATGAATTATTTCAGATATCTAACTCAGAAAATGATCAACACAATAAACATCAGAAAATCAGCCCCCTCTAACTATCCTATGGGTCTAATTGCAACAGTCCTTTCTTTCTTTCCTTTTCTTTTTAATCTTCACTAAGATACTGAACAGGAGAAAAAGAGGCTTGAACCGAAATGTATGTCTAACTGCAGTATCTTATCTCCCATTCTGCTTAATCACTTGTCAAGCCAACGAACTACTTCAAACGTGATTCTAGTTCAGATGCACAAGCCAATTAATCAATCCAATTGAAAAAAATAGCATTTGAAAGTCTCCCACGCATCTTAGTCACGTACAATTGTCATTCACCCACCTAGATCATGAACCACCCTTTTTTATGAAATAAAGAAACATGCTTCTTCTAGTGGGTCGGACTCACAATGCCTCAATTGATCTGCACACTAACACTCCAACAAGATCTCCCAAAATCTCCAATAAATAACCTTGGTGCTGCATGTGTAAGAAATCCAGTGAGACTATGGATCATCTCTTACTATACTTCGAGACTGCTAGAGTATCATGGAATGAATTGTTCAGCATATTAGACTTAGCTTGGGTCATGCCTGCTACAGTGGATACACTTCGGCCAGCTGGAAAAATTTCTAAGAGGCATTCGACAAATCAAAGCGGTGTGGAAAATGGTCTTTATCTGTATTCTGTGGTGTCTGTGGCAGGAGCGCAATGCACGAACGTTCGAAGACAATGAGCGCTCAATAGAGAAACTAAGAGCTTTTTTTATTAGAACTTTATGTACACAGGCCATAGCTATAGACTTTAATGGCCTCAATTTGCATGACTTCCTTGTCTCTATTGATTCCACATAGATAGAGCATACCTTTGTATATCTTCTTGTGTACTTAGGCTATGCCTATCATTATTTAATAAAATCGTTTACTTATAAAAAATTAAGGGTGAGGAGTCAATAAAATTTTGGCATGATGTGTGATGTGTCAATAAAAAGGTATGCTTATTTTCTCTCCGTACACATGAAGTTTTTCTCTCTTCCTGTAACGTGTTCTTATCGTTAATGTATTGATACGTTAACTGGTTGAAGTTTATGCGGTCGTTTTAAGA
>QEOT01008613.1:74898-100976 GCA_003123785.1 Pterocarya stenoptera | reverse complement strand
CTCACTAACATGAAACGCAGCACTTCATGACTACACTGTCACTATTGAACGACACCATTTCCTCCTCAGCAGCCCATTTCGGACTCAACACTGCTCTGCTACCTTCTATCTTCATGGCTTCACCTTCTAACTTCTCTCTTGAACTGAGTCCAATTGGCGTTCGTAACAATAAATCGAACCCTAAATCCTGATTATCTCCCTCCTCAACAAACATGTTCATGTTCTCTCCCTCCCTCCCTCCCTCCTTCCCTTCCCTCATCACCCGAAAAACAAAATATATTAAACCCAACAGCAACCACACCAGGAGCCTCCAATGAAATCAAGATTCAGACGTTGGTATTTTCTGTGGGAGCAGCCTCGGCAAGAACTCTAGCTGCCAGCTTGCTAAAATCGAGATTTTGGCTGTTTAGATAATAAGATAAGATGAGATGAATTTATAGGAAAAAATTAAATAAAATATTATTATTATTTAAAAATTTAAAAAAATTAAAATTTTATTATATTTTGTCCAAAGATTTAAAAAAATTATAATGATAAAATGATATAAGATAAAACAGTTTCTACATTCCCACGGGATATGAAACGATGAGCTTTTTTTGTGATTTTCTTCCTTCTTGGCTTTATTTTTTTTCTCAGGTAAGGGCCAGCACGGAAGCCTTATCGGCTTACTTCAAATCATACGAGTTTCTTGTCTTTTTTTTTTTTTATTATTTTTTTATTTTAAAGAAAATTAAAGATTGAAGATACCTGGAAGTTTTGATAGCTAAAATTGATCTTTTTCCACTATATTTGAGGAGTTGAAGTCTGTGTTATCCTATTTTATTTTTTACTTTTTTTACTTTTAAAATTAAAAAAACATTCCAGATTTTAGAAGCCGTTTGATAAAAAAATTAGGAGTTTGAGTTTGAAAAAAATAACCTCCAAGACAGGGAAGAGGCGGAGAGGAGAAAGAGAGAAGGAGAGAGGAAATCAATAGAGAAAAGAGGGGAGGGTAGAAAAATGAGAAGGGGTGATTAAATACAAGAATTAATATTGATATTAGCTATCATTTGAGATAAGTCAATACATACTATTGTAAAATGATTAAAATATCTTCATAATAAAATTTACTTTCTTTTATTTTCACATATTTTAAATTAAATATTGAGAGAGACGATGAGAGAGCTCGAAGATGAGAAAAAGAGATTCGAAATTATAAGAG
Source organism: Pterocarya stenoptera (assembly GCA_003123785.1). NCBI lineage: Eukaryota > Viridiplantae > Streptophyta > Magnoliopsida > Fagales > Juglandaceae > Pterocarya > Pterocarya stenoptera. Next base: position 99,775 of record QEOT01008613.1, on the reverse strand, counting down.
TGAGAGATGATAAGAGAGAGCTGAGACAATGAGAGAGAGATTAAGATGATGAGAGAGAGACGATGAGAGAGAGAGGTGATGAGAGAGAGAGTTGAGACGATGAGAGAAAGATCTGAAATGATGAGAGAGAGTGAGACAATGAGAGAGAAAGTGGTAGTCGAAGGTCTGATTTTGTACAAAAATAAAATAAAATTATAAACAATGTAACCACATAAAATGTGTAAAGTGTGTATCTCTAAAATGACGGATGCGTATCAATACTCTAAATACAATAGCATACGTCATAAATTATATAAGTTTTATATTTGTTGTGATGTTATTGCTTGGTGTCAAAAAAAAAAAAAAAAAAAGACACTGATCGACCTTCTCAATTATTTATTTAAATTAAAAAATTTTATCATTTTTACATATTACATATTATATATTTTTTTAATTTTATTAAATATGTGGTATATAGCTGATGAGTAAAAAAATTTAATAAATTTTAAAAAAATAAAATAAAAATTGTTTTAAAATATAAAAATATAATGCATAATGTATGAGAATAATGAATAGTAAATATCTTCTAAATTCCTCAAATAAGATTAAATATTAAAATGATACTGCACTCTATTCACATGTCTATGTTCAGGGGCTCGGAAAACAGCCACATGGCTCCAAAAAAGAACGTGCAGGTGCAATAATACGTCATATCAATGAACAGAAGTCATATTAGTAATTAGCGTTGGCCTTTGTGGAAACAAAATCTTGGCGTGTTTGACCTGTCCACTTTTACTTTTCTAATTGGCGGCCGCGTTATTGTGAGTTTTGTGTATTTACCAAAAAAAAAAAAAAAAACTGTGTAAATTTGAAATTTATTTTCTTCAAAATAGACTTGTTTTAAAAGAAAAATACAAGATTTGTACGTTATAAATTATAGGATTTTGCTACGCAATTTTTATCATACTCCATATTTTATATATATTTTTTTAATTTTTTAATATTAATTTATTTTTAAAATTTTATTCTTTTTAAATTATTTCAAATTTTTTATTCACTATTTATATAAAAAAATAATGAATAAATACAATATCTATATAAAAAATAATAATTTTTTAATAGTAGACATCACTTTTTTTCAAAATAATTACATGACATTTACGTACTTTATGACTGTATTTAACATTACCTTTTAAGAAATATATTTATTTTCATATTAAATAGGGTATTTTTGTTGTTTGTGCTTGAATTCTAAGATTATAGTGGAAGACGTATTTTAGCAAAATATCTTCTACAATCAGAGCGAATACACCGAAAAATTAAATATATGATCAACTTTATATTTCTATATTTTCATCATCCTCAATTGTAAACTTAAGACAATAATTCTAAAGTCCAGTTTAGATACACAAAACCATCTCATTTTATTATTATAATTTTTTTGAACTCTCATATATAATATAATAAATAATTTAATTTTTTTAAATCTTAAAATAAAAACTATATTCTAACAATATTTTATTTAATTTTTAACAAAACATCTCATCTCATATGAATTGTGTAATCAAATGAGACCTAAAAAATCCAATATTTAAATTATGTTAATATATGAAAATCATGCACTATGTCAAATGAATGGGCAAGAAACCATGGCATATCAAGTCATGATCAAAATATGGGTAAGGCCACAAGAGATGGATCCATGAGATCAATCGAAATTATCTTTGATATCCTTTGGTACTTAAAATAAATCAAGATTTAGATTTAATTATAATAATGAATATATAGGTTTCTTATGTTTACTCACCATTCGAACTTTTCTCTAATATTTAGAATTAGAAATCAAATTGAAAAAGAACCAACTAGAGTTCGCCGTAATAAATGTAAAGATGGGTTTTTCTTTGAAGCGTTACCAGATATAAAGACGACATAGACGATCGCCACTACAATAATAACGTCGAAAAAAGTCAGAGCGTTGGTACGCTGAATTTTCAGCTCAACGTCACGGCATGCGGACCAACGACACAGAATCCAAAACAAAACAAAGCCACGAACCCCGTTTCTAGTTCAGGGCTTCAAGCACGAAACTTCGGACCCTCTACGATGCTTCGACCACTGTCTCTACTTCTATTGTTCTTGTTAAGCTCCGTTTTGATCGGACGGGTCAACTCGCACCAAGAATCGGGCGAGTGGAGCTGCGAGTCCGACTCGGAGAACCGAATCGAGGCCGAGTTCCGGCCCGGCCTCATCACACTCGACGGCCACGCCGACGATTGGAAGGACATTGATGGCTTCGAGTTCCCTCTCCTCCCCGCTCTCGACCCAGATGAAGATCACGAATACAAAGGAGGAAAAATGACCGTTAAGGTACTTCCTTGATTCAAATCTTGATTTCAATTTCGTCGGGAATCATGGGTGGTTTATTATGAATTTTTCTCCTTTAATTCCTTTTTGCTAATTTGATGTCATATGCATGGTTATATTGCAGGCTTTGCATGATGGTCATGACGTTTTCTTTATGTTACAAGTAGATGGGGACTATGTGTACGCCAAAGGGTAAGTTTTGATTTTGAGAATGGAATGCCGTATTATGTTCGTGATTAGATTATAATTTTTTTCTCAATCTGTTTAATCTTAGCAACATTTTATGTTCGCAATATAGCCTTTTACATTCACTCCTAGCAATTAGATATGAATCAATGTTCATACAATTTGCCCAGAAATGGTAAAAAAAAAAAGGTTGCTGTTCTAATCTGATTTCTCTTTTCTTCAAGCTTCCCCATCTTATTACATTGTATCATGCTGTTTAAAGTTTTTTGGAAGGTAAACAAACCATATGGGTTTAGATTTTTTTAGTCAATTTTGGTGTGCTGCTGTGAAATTCTATTTCACCCAGCTGTGCATTCTCCGATATGCTATATAAGTGGATATACTTTGTTGAAATGAATGACTAATCAGCTTAAACCCTAGATTCCTTGACATGAAAAGCTCCTGTTGAATTGTTTTGCTGTCCCTGATGCAGCAATAGCAACAAATGTCCTTCTATCGCTCTTATGTTCCAAATTGGAGAAGGTGCCTTATACCATGGCGTAAGTTAATCCATCTAATTATTTCTCACTGAATTTTTTTATAGTTTATCTTGCTTTTCATTTTATCTACTTTCTAACTCAAACTGAGAAGATATGTGTTGTAAGATGGGTGGGTGTACTGAAGGGAAAGACACGTGCACCAACAAGACGTGCAAAGGGCATGAAGTTGATATTATGCACTTCTCAATTGGAAATGCTATTCCAGGACGGCTGTATGGTGGCAACCCAATAGACAACAGGGATGGATATGGTGGTGACAGGTAATGTAGTACAATCCTCATCTTTTGGCCTTGATTGCAATGTAGTACAATCCCCCATTTGAGCATCCATGTAGTACAAAGTCATGACAATTTAGTAAAATCCCCTTCTTAATATATTCTTTTATACTATTTATCACTTTTTTTTGTGAACAGGTTTGGTCATTTGGTTGATCTTTATGCTTGGACCCCACACTGTAGATATCTAGATGGAACTGGCCCTTCAGGTATGTCGGGTATTAATATTTTTATTCAATTAGTTACTTTAAGGATTAATATCATATCCTGTTGCTATTTTTTTTTTTTGTGCGGTTTGGATAGTAAGATGAGATGAGATGGTTTTAGATGAAAGTTGAAAGGTGAATAAAATACTATTAAAATATTATTATTTTAATATTATTATTGTTTTGGAATTTAAAAAAGTTGAATTGTTTATTAAATTTTGTGTGGGAATTTGAAAAAGTTGTAATGATGAGATGAGATGAGATGAAACATTTTCGCTATCCAAACGGGGCTACTAAAAATTGAAATATATTGATGGGCTTAGAAGGAGAGCAATGAAAGTTTTTGAGTAAAGGAAAGCAAAGAGCAAAAAGGCACCAAAAGAAAAACCGACTAAAGTGGCATGGAACTTGTGGCTCTTTCATCAACACAATTCACTATCTGTGGTTTAGCTCATTGCATACTTTGCACAACTTGGAACTCACCTAGAAGAGTTATTCAAATATTGGTCTATCTTTAGTTCTCTTGTTGAACAATGAATATCAGCAACGCCTTGACAATTATTTTTCATTAACGTATTAAACCTTAAGAACAATGTTCATCTTCTCTTATGCCTGCTAAAACAACTCAACCTCCTCCTCCTTATCCTCTAAATTTTTGCAACCACGTTTTCTAACAGCTTTTATTCTTGTTCTTTTAGCCTTCTTATCTTTCTTTGACATCTTCAGTATTAAGAAGCAAATCACCCATTATAGTGGCAATTATGTCTCTATTTACTTCAAATTCTGGTGTTGCCATAACCTTTGACTTTACTTCATTCTTTTTCTTTTGCCCCCAGTTTTTGGTAATCCCTTTTCCCCATCTACAACTCATCTCCTCTAAGCCTGAATTTCTTAAGACAATATTCATCTTCAACCGCATCCTCTAATTTGTAACATTGGACTTACTTTTGGTTTCCACATCTAAAGTTCCTTTGTTGTATTGCTTTATTTCATCTTTGCTAATATTGGCTTCTGCATGAATATAAATCTATCCTAACTTTGAATGCTAAATGCACCCTCAAGAATTGTAAGTTTTGCCTAATGAATTATGCGAATATATATATCTGATTATTTAGAACAGGAACAGTGCCACCCCTTGAGAGCAGACAGTAACTAGATCAGACGACAGTTGATGATAGTCACTCTTGGGGTGTTTGAATGACACGTGTAGTTATATCTCCCAATTAGCCCAAAAAGGGACCTTTTAAGAATGCAGCAATACATGGATTTTATTGGTCAAAGGAGAGTTGTCAAATATTAGTATCTTTTTAAGTTGGCATGATTTTATAAGTGAAACAAAGCCCCAGTGCGGAACAACATTAACAATGCTTATACTACCACAACCACTATCTCCTCATCATTGTTTGTCTTCAACGATGCCTTTATCCTACTTTATCCCCTTGCCTACCTTCTTCAAAACCACAATCAATGATGTTTCTATCCCCTTGACATATATGCTTATTATTTTCATTGAAGTACCTTGTGTTGCATATAACATGAACTGAGTTTTGATTTGCAGCTAAAAAATAAATATAAATAAATAAAAGAGGAAAGAAAAATGTCTTTTTGCATCCTTGTTTTTCTTTTTTAGTAATCCCTCCCATTGATACGTAACAATTTGATGTTTAGAATGGGATAATTAAGTTCTTTATTCTTCACTATTTTTCTTTTTGATAAGTAAGAAAATTTATTGATCCTCAAAATTAGGCATAGCCCAAGTACACAGGTGGTATACGAGAGAGAAATACCTAATTACGTCCTACCTGCAGAAAAAGAAGCATACAAGTCATTAACATTAACCCCCTCTAATACAATAGCCTTAGCCCAAAATAACAAAGACTGGAAATATAAGTCTCTAATCCCCCCAATGAGGGTACTCTATTTTCAAAACGTCTTCCATTCCTCTCATTCCATATACCGATATACGCCACATGAGACATAGGGTTACCATCTTCCAAACATCTGCTACTTGACGATTTCCTCGTGTTACATACCAACAGGCCAAAAGATCCACCACCCTCTTATTCTTCGCTAGTAATGAATCTCGGTAAAGTTTCTTCGGAATTTAGTATGCCGGATTATTGCAACTTCTTTCTTGGTTTGTGCTTTGTATTTACTAGTAGGGGTGTAACTGATTCGGTTCGGTCCGGTTTTGGATATATTTTAGAATCGAACCGGTATATACTGGTTTTGAAATTTAAAAAACCGATACCGCACCAATTACACTCCTAAACCGATACTTTTGGTTTTACCAGTTCTGGTCCGATTTGGTCCGGTTTTTTCTGTATATTGTATAGTATATAATAATATAGTGATAATATATTATAATATGTATTATAGACTATAGTGATATATTATAGTATATTATAATATATAGTGATATAGTATTAGTATAACTGCTAATACTATAAACTATAGTGATAATATATAGTTATTTATATATGATTTTAAAATTTAAAATTATATTAATCAGTAATTTTTCATATAATTCAAAATTATTTTATATAAAATTATATATAAAAATTATATATAATATAACAAATCATATTAAAAATATTTTATACAATATAAAAAATTAAAATATATATATGAACTGGTCTGGTCCAGTGTTAGAAAAATGACAACCGGAACTGGACCGATTTTGACCGGTTTTGAGAAAAATTGAGCCATACCGGATCAGACTAAACCCACCAGTTCGGTCCAGTCCATTCCGGTTTACCGATTCACCGGTTTTTTTTTTCACCCCTATTCACTAGTCTTTGACAGAGCATAGATGCAGAATTCTTGATGGATATGTTACTGTCAAGATCACAGACAATTTATCGTGCCATTGCTTTTCAAAAAAAGGTTCTCCTTGTAACTGAAATTTTTATTTATCCTTTGACATGCATACCTCATCAAAGAAAATGGAATCCCCAAATTACTCTTTGATTATTGTTTTATCTCTTCCCTTTTATGCCGATGGTCTTTTGACCAAATGGCATCTCCTCTCCTCCTAAGTAAGAGATTGAGGGTGTGGTTGTTGGTTGATTCTTATTAAAGAGCATGAATTTCATATACCTAAAAGAAAAATATAATTTTCCCCTTATTCATCCTTCTTCCTTCCCCGTCTCTTGGTTTTACTTGGTGTTTCTTTTTTTTTTCCATGATAAAATTGTAGTGACTAAAGTATGAATGATTTTGTCTATTTTACTGTCAGGAAATGATACTAGTGCACAGAATGAATGGAAAGGTGCATGGTGGCACAGCAGCTTTTCTGTTCACTCAGGTAGTTAACCATCTATTGTGGAGGGTTTGATATTTAAATATTAGTTCTACTCATAAGTAGTATAGTGTGATTATCAACTTACACAGAACTATCACTTGGCCATGCCAGAGACCTAAAATGGCAAGTGTAAACATTTAGAAAATGGATACATAATGTTATGGAAAGGTCCATCTATTGAATTGTCAACATATGCATCCATATAACTTAAACTGTTCTATTAATATGTTTCAATTCCTGCACATCCATAATTGTTAACCTCTTTTCTTAAAAAAAAAAAAAAAATCCACTGGTGCTTAGGTAGGTTTAAGACCCCTGAGCCTCCTATATGACTAAACTCTAGTAAGAAACGATAAACAACTTCATTTTATTCCTTATGAACATTTTGGTGAAAGGGTCCTTATGACTGTTTTGGCTTCTGCACATCACCCTTTTCATGTGGTTGTTTGTTTTTAAGTTGTTCCATGTGTTTTCCATATGTGGCCTTATATTTCACCTTTATTTGTAGTATCATCTTATAAATTAGCTAATGTTGTACCATTTTAGGTTCAATATTAATATTTTAGTTGCCTATTACAGGTTTTGTGGAGGAAGATAGTCCATATGCATCAGGTGGTCAAAAAGGCACATATTATTTTGAATTCTCTAGACCTCTGAGAACAATGGATCGTCTTCAACAGGTCTTGTTATCTGCTGCATTGAGAAATCATGTTTGCTTAAATATTTTAATTCTTAGTGTGTAATTTGCTTCACTGGTTCTTCAAATGTTAATTAACGGGGATAATGAAACGCAGACCAAGACTAAATGCACTCAATCAATTGAAAATCATCCTTAAAAATGCGAACACAATTGCCTCCACTATTTGATTGTATAACTTTATGATATTAGTCAAATGAGCTTGATGGGCCGATGGCCATTTTTGTTTGTTTCAAATAGGCCCTTTTTTTAAAATCTAAATTTCACTAAATCTAAATTTCACTATATTTGATAGAAGTTCATTTTTCAAATGGAAACCACGGTACAACTTTAGGAAACTCTTTTCTGGATATTTTCTGTTTATTCTGTTGAAATTCTCTCAATTATTATTATTTCTGTTGACTTTTTAAAACCCTGTTCTCTAGTTTGAAGAGAATTCAATGTTTCACATGGATGACATTGATTCATTGGCACCTTGGAGCTATCTGTACATTCAATGTTACAAATTTACCATGTTGCAACAGAACCTTAGTTTGTTAATATTTTACCTGGTGCCTGCAGGATGCTCAGTTTACACTTGGTGGATCAAGTAAGATGTCAGTGGCATTCTGGTATCCACTTGATGGACAACCATGGCATGGTTCCGGGCACTATTCCATCAACTGTGATTGGGTTCCCTTGGATATCTCTTCCGGCAATTCAAAAATGTCTGTACGAGGTGGCTCCGGGAATGTTTCCGGTGCCTTTGCCCTTCTGTTATCAGTAGTATCCCTATGCGTGTCTGTTTTTGTGGGTTACCGGCTTTTCAAACCCAAGCATGCACCCTTTACACCAATGGAGAATCTTTAGGATAGCAGTGTGTGTTTGGGACAGTACCCTCCACTTAGATTGTACTTCTTAGTTAGTACTCTTGGTACTTCCACTTCCACTCACATTTTTAATTAAAAGGTGTTACTTTCTTACCCACCTTTGTGGGTGTTGTCACTTTTTAATGTACGATTAATTTATTTAGGTCCTTATGTTAAATAGGATGGCCTTTTGTTTAACTCCATTTTTCTTTTTGCATTTGGTGGTACTAGAATCAAATTCATTACTGCAAAGTTTTGTGCTTTTATTGATTGGTTTGCGATTTAACATTTCTTTAAGGTTCCCTTGTTATGTTAGTGGGCTTTTTGGCCTTATGCTTTCCTAACTCGCTTCCAGTTCCCACCCATGGGTTGGACCAAGACATATTTCCTTGGTAGGAGGTTGAAAACTTACAGATGTAAAAGCGGTGGTATGGACACTGGGATTAGAAATGGTGCTAAGTGTATTATTTTATTTTATTTTTTTCAAAAAAAGAGATTCAAAAGGAAAATGTCATATGTTGTACTCTTATCTTATTTCTCTTCTAAGTGATGATTTGGTATTATTTTTCAATTTCTGAAAATATCACGACAGTACAGCGTGATGAGAAAATGACATATATCTTGACTCGTTAATATATTGGCACCCAAAAAATAAAATACTAATATAAAAGATTGAATCATAATTGGTTCCTACAAAAGAATGGAAATAATTTATAAATCCATACCTAATATTCTTGGTGAGTGAGTTTGGAATACTGCAACAAAAAAAAAAAAAGGGTCTATTGAGGCGAATCAGGCGATCTTTGTCGCTCTGTATTCAAAGGCTTCGAGCCTTCGCCTCAGGAAAATAATTAGTAACAGCGCTGATAACTTCGTTACAAAAACCTAATGAAGTCAAATTGGATGGCTTGAAAAAAACGTAATTTTCCTCGTTTGTTTTCGTAACGCTTCTTATCTCATATTAATTATTATAAATTTTTTAAACTTTTATACAAAATTAAATTTTTTCAAATCTCAAAATAATAATAATATTAAAAAATATATATTAAAAAAATATTTAAAAAATATATATATTCTAAAAATATATTATTTAATTTTTAACTTTTATCTCAATTTATTTCATCTCATCTTATATACAAAAATAAACAACACTTAAGTCCCCGTTTGGATAGAAAATATGTTTCATTTTATCTAATCTCATCATTACAACTTTTTAAAATTTTTATACAAAATATAATAAATAATTTAAAATTTTTAAATACTAAAATAATAATAATATTCAAAAATAATATTCTAACAAAACTTTATTAAACTTTTATCTAAAACCACCTCGTCTTCTGACAAAACCGGAAATGACTGTGTGGCATTTGGAGAGCAAACGACGTCGGTTCCCATTTTGGTGAGCGATTTTCCGAAGGGATCGAATAGAAACTCCGAGGATACCCAAACTTCCGACTGCGGAGAGAGACTCTCAGAATCTCAGGTACTTTCCTGTAATTCTTAACGTTTTCCGAGAAAAGTTTCCCTTTTTGTCTGGGTTTCTCCTGGTTGTCACCTGATATTACTAAATCGGTTTACAGCCGCGGAGTTTAGGTTTAACTTGTATGCATGTGTTTGAATTTTGCAAGATCTGAGTTTAAAACCACTCATCAAATTTATTTCAACTATATGATTGGATTTAAATGAAGTTCGAACTTTGATTCAAGCTGGCAAGCTTTCGCTTTTTAGCCATGAGGAAGCTCTTGATTAATTGATTTTTGGAAGTTCTTAGTGGTTGGTTTACATTTGGTGATGCTTCTTAATTTGAATCATAAAACGTTGAAGGCCTTGAATCCCCGATCCACACAGCTGAAGCCGCTCTCTGTAAGCAATTCACCAAAGAACTCTGAGTTCTATTCGTTTCAAATCCGCGAGAACAAGTTCTAGAATTTAAGGAACGGAATTCGATTATAATTAAAGCAGACCTGGCGTTTTTCATGTTCTGGTCTATAATATCGTCCATGGACAAGCTTTTTAATAAGTAAATTATGCGTAGGTTGTCTCGTGATGAATTGCCATTTCATGTTCTTTTTAGTGTCTTTATTGGCCTCGGTAACGGAGTATGATTCTTCTATTTTAACGTTTAGGTTTTTTGACTATTGTGGAATTGGCCACGCTTTGAAGCCGAATCCCGAACCTTAATGGCGAGGATCAAACCTCAAGCTCTGCTGCAACAAAGCAAAAAGAAGAAGGGGCCCACTCGAATAAGTGTCACTACCATCATATTGTGCAATTTGATTGTTGTGTTGATCGTGTTTTTCCTGTTTTCTACATACAGGCACTGGAGTCAAAGGTTTGTGTGGTTTATCGATTGTGCTTATACTCACATAGATTTTTTCATGCTAAAGGGGGATTCTTTGTTAGAAAATGATGTTCAGTTTTTTTTTAACCTATAAAAAGATTATATCCAGGCACAATATGGAACCTGTAGGAATATATGAAAATATTTGGAAATATTAAGGAAAATTCTATATGGGCCAGGGTTTGAAAAGTAATGCTGGGATGCATGATGAAAAAAGGGTGAGTTTTGAGATATGGACCTGCCAAGTTGATTGAACAAGGAACTTTCTGACCGTTATGTTGATTTAACTATGTGGTCAAGTTGAGTGAAATCTTGTCAGTGTTTATAATGCTCGGAGTTTTATTAATCATATAATTAATCTTCAATTTCAGAATTTTATGTTTGACATGCGGGAATATTTCACATGATTTATGGATCATTGACATTATCTCTGATTTAAATTATAATTAATGAAGAAGTTTGGAATTGGAAGTTAGCAAATGATTCAGAAGTTTTTGTTTCAGCGAGTTCTGTTTTCTCTGTGTATAGCATTGTAAATATTTGAGATATCTGTTGGATAATAACCTTTACTTGCTGACTTGTATATAGGTCAAGATCCCAAACAGATAATCACTTCTCAGCTTCTGAGGTATTTCCTATGGACGAGCCATTTATTACTTCTATAATGGCATTGACAGTTCTTGAGTTATTTTCTTTCTGGATTCGAGTTATTATGGATTAGAAATGTAACTGTCTAAATTGTAGATGTTGCTTAAAGTGCCTGATTTATCTGGTATTTGTATGTGCATCCTTTTGTTATAGGATTTCAATGCTAAGTACAAGCTCAAGCATTTATAATAATTTTTTATACATAGAATAAATAATGCTTCTGTGAAAAAGTAGTGGTTCTACCCCAACACAACACCTAGAGAGGGGGGGTGTGAATAGGTGTACTACAATTTTGATGGTCTATTAAAAAATATTGTTAAATAGACAATTAATCAATTAAACAAATCACACAAAAAATCAATACCGCAATTTGGTCATGAAATAGAAACTCATTTGAAGAATGTCTTCAAAATTTAAAACCACTCCGGATGTAAGTCACCACCTCAAATCCACTATAGAAACTTTAGTTTATTACAACAAATTTAGAAACACTCATAAAACTTTTGTAGTGGCTAAACCTGGCCTGCAACACTACGAGTGACCCACTTGATCTGCACGCATGCGGTGCCGAAACTCCGACCTTTCTATAGCTTCCCACAAGAACCTCTTAATCTCTTCATCAACGGTAGCTCCGGAAACCTTCCGGCCAATGCATACGTCCACACCAATAGACTCAACTGTGTTTAATCTTAAGTGTGATATGATGGAGATGTATTTTTCAAGAGAGCATTAACTTTGAACGTGGAAGGGAGTTTCTCCTCAAGTGTTCTTGGAAGAGGCTCTATTTTAGCTCAGTTCTCCACACATTAGAACATAGCATAAGTTTCATTTTATACCCATAAAGGAATACGGCGCTCAAACCCTAGTTTAAGTGAAAATTCTGAACATTCGTTCGAGTTATGTGTCGAGCGTGTGTCGAGCACATGATATACTTCGGAAGTCGCTCAAGTTCCATGTCAAGCAAGGGTTGAGCAAACTCTTTGTCTGGGTTACCGCTTGAGCTCCATGTCGAGTGAGGGTTGAGCGAATTCTCTGTTTGTCTTCATTGAGTTCCGCCTGAGCCATGTTGAGCTCACTTCAATCCCTTTTCACTTTAATCTACTTCAACACGTGTTACAATACCATTTTATAAAGGTTTTCACAAGAATGCCAACACACTCATTTTTACATTAGCACTCTGTTTCTGAATTTGTTCTTTAATTTGCTGTAGGATGGGAACGCCTTTGTGGATGCAAAAAAAGCTGATGTCCCTGGATATGCTGTAGGTTCTCCATTTTGTCTCTGAAATCTACCCTTTGATATATTGCAATTTAGATATGAGCGGCAATAAGCTATTGCTTTATCAAAAGTCAAATATTGCATCGGTTAACTTCTGAATAAAAAAGGCAAATATTTCCATTCATAATATAAGTTGTATTTTTTTTTCTTTTCCAATAGGTTTTGAATACCTCAAAAGGGTCTATAACTGTGGAACTTTTCAAGGAAAGTTCTCCTGAAGTTGTTGATGAATTCATTGACTTATGGTGAGTAATCAAGTAACCACTGCACAGGCTTGGGTTGCTACATTCTTAATTTATACTCTTCATAAATCTCCTTTCACATCCTCTGTTCGTATCATTAACTAGCACATTAGTCAGACATTATGCATATGCACAATATCATTAAAGTTGACAGAAGTGCCTATCATAGTCATTACACAATGATGATGGTTGTGGAGGTCTCTTCTTTATTTCTGGTTTTTTGGGTGGGTTTTTGAGATGAAAATGAGAGTGGTGTACGGATAGAAAACTACCACCATAGAATAATACTGAAAAGTCATTGAGTTATGGGAAGTTCCATGTGTCAAACAGTTCATCAGAACCATGTACGTGGTAGTTGAAAGCTGTTAGTTGAATTGATTACCTATGAATTGGGATCACATAGGGTTCAAACGGAGGCATTATAGTAAAATCTGGGAGAAACATCTATGATAACTAGCTAGACATAATTATTAAGAAATCTTTTCATGTCAAATTTGTAAGTGTCTAAAATGTTGTTAACATCATCTTCTCGTACAGAAAGTGTTTTATCTTGCTTGTGCTTGATGCACATGTCTGCTATGCTACCACCTGCAGGCGTTTGCCGAGGCATGATACATGTTCTTCATGACTAGTTTTACTGAATCTGAACGAAATTGGTTTTGCAGTCAAAAAGGGCACTTCAAGGGGATGCTTTTTAACCGTGTTATAAAACACTATGTCATTCAAGCAGGGACTGCTCAAGGGTTAGGAGCTACTGAAGATTGGACCCTGAGGGGAAAGCATTACAATCAGCTCGACATGAGGTTGACAGCTATTTGTGAGAAGAAAAAAGAAAGATTTGATGCTTTTATACTATGTTGTATTTTGGCCGCATCTGATATGTGACGATTGTAATATTTATAAACAGTCTGAATTTGAAACATGAGGCATTCATGCTTGGAACTTCCAAGGGTAAGCGCAATGACAAAGGATTTGAGCTTTTCATCACAACTGCACCGATCCCAAATTTAAACGAGCAACTTATTGTATTTGGGCAGGTCGTCAAGGGAGAGGAAGTTGTTCAGGTAACCAACAACTTTGGTTTCTTCTAATTGTTAGTGTCTTGTTTGTTCTGCAGTTAGTTAGATGCGAGTGATTAGCATTGCGAATTAGGACTTCTTCTAGACGTGAGTTAAAAACATATTTTGATACCTTAATATATAAATATATATATATATATTGCAGAAGTGCCTTCAGTAGCTGTGTCACTTCATATTCTATTTAAAGCCTTTGTTCTTGAAATTGTAAAGATCATGCGAGCATCTCATTTATTGTTTTACTTATTTCCATTGGCACCCACAGTTCTTACGGTTACAATTATAATAACTTTGGTTTGCTTCATACATTGTTGTACCCAGGAAATTGAGGAGGTGGATACAGATGAAAACTATCGACCTAAATCTTCTATCGGCATCAGCAACGTGAGTCTGAGACAGAAAATATGAAAAAGTTTCCCTGCACATTAAAGAGCACTTAGCTCTGCTCCCTGAAGGAATTCTCCACTCGGGGTCATCACTGAAGATTTAAACTATGATGCTGCTCTTTAAACGTACGTAACTTGCTTTGAAGGGTTGATAGATATACACTATTCAGCTCTGTATTAGAAGTTGGATGTAATTTTTTACACGGGTGAATGGATTAGAGTAGCTTTCTGTAATTTTCAGAATGACGTATAGCGGAGTGTTTCTCCTTGTTTGTTTGTTTTTTTTTTTTTTTTTAAAGAAATTTGTCTTGGTGATTTGATTATACTTGTATTTTTTTCAAGTTAAATCATGCTTGTGTATTTTTTTTAAGCCCCTTTGTAAGAAAGATTTTTTTAGTTGGCTGGCAGAAACTGAACAGCTTAGCAATGTTCTCAATGTAGTTCTTCATTGAAGTTGAAAGTATATGAATCAAAGATAATGAATGATACTCTCCATTTGCATTTTTCTTTGGAGTAATGTTACTCATCATTCTAATTCTCATCATCTCATGATGTGGCATTAGATGATTGATTCACAAGTGAAATGTACAATTATCTAATGCCATATCATGATATGATGAAAGGATGATGAGAAAATGGATGATGAATATATATTTTCTTATTATATATACAAGCAGGGACACATTATTATAGTTATTGCTACAACAATGTGGATTGAAGAGCAGACAATTTTGGCTTGAGATTTCCTATAATTCTAGGACCCAAACTCCTGTGAACTTCTCTGCCTATTTCTATGGATAAAACTTCTTGATTACCTATAACAAAAATAATAAAAAAAATGTTGAGAATGTCTTTGCCCCGTCGATGGCAGATCTCCTTTGTTTGCTAGCGCGATTGCAATAATGAAGTGTTATTGACCGTGGTTGCTCTGTGTGATCTTCAAAATTATTATAATTTCTTTCGCCATTTATTTCTTCTGCCATTTGAAGCATTTATGTTGGGAGATGTTTAATGATAAGAAATTGTGTAAAATTGGTGAAATTGAAGTCATGGATGAAGGAAATAGTGAATTGGATTTGCAGTAAGTTGACAAGAGGTTATTATCTACAATTATTCGTCCTAAGAGAAATATTTTAACCACAAAGAAATTTTATAAAAAGTAAACTCATAACTTGATGTAATATGTTAAATTGTAAAATTATTTTTATTAATAAACAAATCTAACGTATCATATAAAGTTATATCAATTTGTGAGTTTATTTTTATGAGATCTATTTGTAGCTGTAGCACTTTTCTCTTCATAAACTATCCTCTAGTTTACGATTGGTGTATCTTGTGGAAACGTGGTCTCATCATTATGGATTAGTGTTTCTTGTGTAAGAAAAATGGAGAATTTGTGGATCATCTTTTGTAACATTGTGAGGTGGCTCGGTTTTGTGGAATGAGATCTTTAACTTGATTGGTGTGGTATGGGTTATGGAAGAGTTACGGATATTCTTAGGTGCTGGAAAGGTGTTGGGGGAAATGCTTACATTGTCGTTGTGTGAAAAATGATTCCTCTTTGCATTATGTGGTGTTTGTGAATGGAGAGAAATAAGAGGTGTTTTGAAGATACAAAGCGTTCTTTGGATGAGCTGAAGAGATTCTTTTACAATACATTATTTTCTTGGGCTTTAGTCATTAGTTTAATGAGTACTGTTTTCATGATTTGTTTGTATCCTTCACTGGTGTTTAGTAGAACTTAGGCATTTTCTGTGCATACTTCTTGGATACTTGGGTTATGCCTATTCCTATCAATAAAGTTTTACTTTGACTTGTAAAAGAAAATGAATAAGAGGTCTTGTAGAGAAGAAACAGTACATGAAGCAATTGAGCTGCTGAATAATATAATGACAATGGTTCGAGCACAGTTGATAGTAGCAGCAAGGCATCCTGTGCAATGAAAACTCAACAAATGATGGCTTTATGGCCATGTTTGTCAACTTATTTCATTTGTTTATTTATTTATTTATATTTTCAAACATAATTCTATAAATGTATGTTTGTGTCATGAATTGCCATTTCATTAGAGACAAGGTGACTTGTTGCTATCCTAATAGAGTAATAGGTTGTTTTTCCGATTAGTGGGTACATTGTTCATGCTCGTAAGCACATGTAATTTGGATTTGTTAAGAAAGGTCTTACTTTTTTTAATATATTGAAATTACTTTTTTGATTTACTGATGACGTAGAGTACTTTTTAAGATTAATTCTGTTTAATCCATACATAATCAACGGATCTGCCTCTCATTTTGGGTGCCAGATGCTAACTGTTTTTAAACAAAAACTTGTATAGTAGTTTATCACATGTTTTAAGTAAATAAAAACATCTAAAGTAAGTTATAACTTGTTCTCAATTTGATTGGATGTTTTGGAGAAGGTTAATTTATCTTTCTCATTGATGTTTCTTCTTGCTTGGTGGTTACTAGTAATAAGTTGAATATTGTTGTTTAACCTGGAGTTTGGTCATTGGTGACAGACATTAGAAAGAGAAGTGTAACAAAGAGATCTCAAAAAATATAGTTCACAAATTGATGGAATTCGCAAATTTTGGTTGGCGTTGCTGTCCCGGGAGGCGTCATTATCATCATAATTGATACCGGGCCGGCTCAATAGGTTCGGAGCCTAAGACTAAAATTTTGAGTGAGGCTTTTTTTAAAAAATAAAATAAAATAAAATAAGTTTATTTTTATTTAAAAATAATTCCTATTGTTTTGTAAAGTAAAATTATTGATTAAGATTTTATACTACATTTTCAACTAATAACTGACTTAATCTTTATTGGAAAATTTTTTATTTAGAGAGAATTTTATCAAATCTAGTTTTACAAGTACTTTAGACTCTTAGACACAATTATAATCATTATTGTCAATAAAATTTTATGAACAACTTACACAATTGAAAAAAAATGGGCCATTGCCTCTTCAAAAGATTATACAAAAACCTTTATGAACACTGGAAAATTAGATTTTGTTATTTATAATTTTTACATTAATTATATTAAACTATTAATGATAAAAGAGAAGTGTATTTCTAGAAGGAGAATAAGTAAATAATTATTATCAATAATACTTTTAAAAATTAATAATGACATAATATCTATGTGATTTTGTTTATATTCTCATTCTGATCATTGAGTTAATAATTTTTTTATTAGGTATATATATATTTTAAAAATTCTACTATATATATTTTTTTGGAGGCCTTATTCCATTAGGGGCCTTAAACAATTGCCTAAGTCGCCTAAGGAAAGAATCGACCCATAATTGATATTATCAAGGTTGACATGCTCGTTTGCCAATCTTGTAGTTGTTGTTGGGGTGAGAGTAGGCGATGGAGGAGGCAAGGACGTAGAGTCACCGAGGTGGTTGAGAGTGCTTGAAGTTGAAGTTGTAGGTGGTTTAGGTTTATTTGTATTTTTAGATGAAATGAAATAAGTTGAGATGAAAGTTAAATATTGAATAAAATATTGTTAGAATATATTTTTTTAATATTATTTTTGTTTTAAATTTTAAAAAATTAATTGAGATTTGAAAAAATTGAATTGTTTATTATATTTTATGTAAAAATTTAAAAAATTATAATAATTAGATGAAATGAAATGAATTGAAATGAAGTGTAAAACCAAACAAAGCCGAAGTAGTTGATGCCAAAGCCTTCGAACCGACATGGTTTGTTTATGAATTTGTACAGCTCGAGCTCCTGCGGTAGAGGAGATCGGTTTATTCAGGTTATTGCGGTGTACGATGGAAGCCGACACTGCAAAAGCGAGATTGGGAAAATCCCGCACAGAGGTTGTTGTGTTGAACGGGTGGGTTGACGTAGATCCCCTTTTTTGTTGCGTCCGACAAATAACAATCATCAAAAGATGGCGACTCAAGTTCACGGATTGTGTCCGTGTCTTGTTAGGTCATGAATATTTGAGTATATGACTCGATTTGAACTTGATCCATTTAGGTAAATAGGTAATGCCTCTAAAATCTTAACACAACTTGTATAAATAATGCATGACATTACATATTTAATTAAATGGATTATTCTGAACACGATACAATTGATTTCAACCCATGTCATACATTTAGATTTATGACGAAGTATTTTATAATCAATATCTAAACCAATAATACATAAGAAATTTAATATCCTATAAATAAAACCGAATTGGATATTAACAAAAAAAAAAAAAAAAAGAGTTGTTGGAGATATTAAATAGCCATAGACTAATATTAATATTATGTCTCAAAAATAACAAATACATATAAAATTAAACATTTTTAAGATTTGAAAATATAATTTATTTTGGTTATATGGGTTGATTGCAAGTTGACCTTCAATTGATTCATTTATTAATTATATTTTATTTAGTCACCCATTTTAACTTTAATTCACTTATATCAAATTGAAATCAGTTTATTTCATATCGTGTTTATATTAAATTCACGGGTTATATAATATATCGACATCCTTTTATGATCCAATTTAACCAAAGAGTAATGTTGAATATATATTTAGGGCGTTCATGAATTGTGCAAGTTCTTTTTAAAAAAAAAAAAAGTGAAATACACATTGATCTTATTTTAAAAAAAAAATGGCTTACACGCACAAATCATTTACTCTTTTCCCTTAACCAAATTTAAAGGCTATTAGGATGATAGAATGCTATGTATGTAGCAGAGCTTGAGTCTAGCTTTTATTAAAATGACAGTATGATATATATAGCTGAAATTGAATCAACTTGCATTAAACCAGACTATGCGTGCTTAGAGCATTAGTAGTGGCCTAGCCAAAATTAAATTTTGGCCAAACTATAGTTAAGTTGCTTAAAAACCTCTTACGCTAGACTCAACAAATGTACAGTAAATTTGACATTTCCCTTTTTCATTGGCCAAATTTGACTAGTCCAACTGGCTAGTCAAATAATTTTCCTTGCATAAAAAATTACTGATTTTGCTTATAATAATAAATCGTGTCACAACAATTGGCTAATATTTCTTCTATTAAATAGACCACTACCTTTTTAAATGGGCTTATGCGGAACCTTGCTAGTTATCTCGAATATAAGATTGAGTGTTTTTTTAGAATGAGGTCTATTAATTAGTCTTTTTAAAATATTGTTAGAATATATTTTTTAATATTATTTTTATTTTAGAATTTGAAAAAATTGAATTATTTATTTTAATTTGTATTGAAATTTGAAAAAGTTGTAATTATTAGATGAAATGAGTTGAGAAGTTTCCTGAAAACAAATGAGGTTGAAGCCACTTTAAAGAATCCCAATTAAGTATATTGCATTTAATGTTAAACCAAATATGCTAACAAGTGAATAAAAATTTATTTGAATAGTGAGATGAGATGATTTGTAAATAGTAATGAGATTATTAGTTAAAATTAGATGAGATGAGATGGTTCATTTCACCTCTATATCCAAACGACCCTAAATTTTTGACATTTCTTTAATGATCTCAACAAGGTGATGTTATGCACAAGTGTGAGATAAATAAAAGAGAATAAAAGTCGTTTTTTTCTATTAAAATACCGAAACAAAACCTCATCCCCTCGAACCAAAATTTAAAAAATATATATAAAGCGAGTTCGAATTTGTTATTAATAATAGTGTACAACGTTTGATATCATCTAATAGTTCCTCGCCACAATAAGAAATAAGCCATTTTGGTGTTTCAATCTGTTGATTTGTTGCGGTGATACAAATTCGCCGCAACAAATTGTTATTTTTGTTGCAAAAAATTAATTTTTCCACAAAGTCTTCGCCAGATGCAATCTCGTGGAAAAAAGTTTTTTTTTATTTTTTTTTCACGGATAATTTTTGTGTCATGCGCTAAGTATTTGCTACAAATGTAAATCCTTGAAAAAATATTCATGAGAAAAAGTCATATTTCTTGTAGGGATTTAGACTTGTACATAGCATCTAATCAAGTGACTAAGTATATTTTTGACTTTTCTTTAGTGTGACGCGATCTCAACGAGGTAATGTTATGCACAAGAATGAGATAAATAAAAGAGAATAAAAGTCATTTTTTTTCAATTAAAATACCGAAACAAAACCTCATCCCCTCAAACCAAAATTTAAAAAATATATATAAAGCAAGTTCGAATTTGTTATAAATAATAGTGTACAATGTTTGATATCATCTAAATAATAATAATAATAATAATATAGAGCAAATTTCATGTATCCATCTCTTACCCATTCTAAAACTTAAACCACTTTAAATAATTCCACTCGATTAGAATATTACCCTAAATATTATTTGAATTTTAAAAACGAAAAGCATGTAGAAGTATACCAATAATGGTAGAATTCGAATTGTTCCCTAGCTACCTAGATTCCTATTAACCCCCCCAACCAAAATAAAATAAATAAATAAATAAATAAAGTGTTGGTTCTATCTATCCTCAAGAATTGACAAGTCATGTGGGACATAGCTTAGCCAGAATTTATTATTGACAAACAGTCCATTATCCACATTAGTGGTTGGTGTTACAAATTGAAGCTGTGTATTACTATTGCAATATTAATCACTTTAAGACTTTAGTCAAGGCCAGGGGTGCGATTGGATTTCGAGGACCCTTCAAAATCAAATGATACTGCCTGCCTCCAAGATTCATGGTCACGCCTCCAGCCACGTCCTCCTTCCTTCATGCACTCCCCATCTTAATTTCTTAAACATCTTTGTATAATTAAAGCTCCAGTACATCATGTCCAACATCGATGTTGTGGCCGGTGTGGAGTGGGGACGTTATTCTTAAATGTTGTTGTGATATTTATATATATGTATATATTTAGAGTTTTGCTATATATATATATATTGATTTTTGTATATTTCTTGTATATTTCTCAGACGTGATTGGTCAAAATAGTTATTTTATATTAAAAAAAGTGACGTAGAAAATCACATTAGTAGAGTGCTCTAAAAATGTACAAAAGTGATTGCACGTAGAGTTTTTGATCCATTAATTACATATATTGGTTTGATTATAACAATGCTGAACAGTCTAACCCTAGCTTAGAATTGAGGTATGACTATCTTATATATGTTTGTAATTGAGATAATTATATTTGCAAACATTTTATTTTTTCTATTGAAAATGTTAGCAGAGTAACGTTTTTTCCTTTTAATATCCAAATAGAGGCACATATGTATGGAATATGTACATGATGCATATATACTTGTTATATGATTAGAGTATGCATTCGTAATATTATATTTATATTTACTATATGCTATTTGCCAACCAAACATTTTTATGTGTCACTAGTTTCTATTATATCGTCATTTACATGCTATTTATCTAACTATGTTGACTTTATTTTAGTATTGACATTTGGGTAAATAGTTCCTAAGATTTATGTTTGAATTATAGAGTTTAGAGTGTAAGAGATAGATACAAAAAATGAATTCTATAATATTATTATCTTTCATTATAAATCTAGTATCTTCTTATCGAGGTTCTATGGTTAGAATATAAATTTTAATTTTATTATTATTATTTTTATAACGGGAAACCACTCCACGACAGAACTCTTAGAACTCACTCATCGAATCTGAACTTCCGGAGAGCTAGCACAGCCATTGCTATGACCTCCCAACTTAATTTTAAAAGCATCTTAATCGTTTAAAAACTTAACCTATTCCACTATTCTAGTATATGAATCATTCTATCCAATTGCCTACATAACATACCACTACTATTTTAATTTTTTTTTAATTCTAATTGAGTTCTTCTACTTATCATCTTTACATCACATACTTGTTAAGAAATTGTATGAAAATTACTTATTTAGAATTGGAAAACACTACTTCCACCCATAAAATCTATGGAAAAAACCCACCCATTAGGTTGTTTTTTTTTACTTAATAGTTAGAAGTTTTTTTTTAATGAATTTATAATTTTTTTGTATTTTTTAAAATGTTTGAAGTGTTTAAAAAAATGTTTAAAAAAAGAAAAATTCTATATATCAATCACTATTCACTTTCATATTTCACATTTATAGATTTTTTTTATAAAGTGTAAAAATATTTTTTATAAAATGTGATGTGTGAAATAGTAAATAATGACGGATGGAAAAATATTTTCTAGCAAAAATAATCCAAATAATCAATGATCACAGTAGAAGCATGTACCAGCATCGCCGAGTATCTCCACTCCTGCGTGCATAACTGAAAGGAACGTCTCTTTTTTACCGTTATATTGTTTTTTTTCCGTTAACGGCGCACGTTAGACGCAATAAAAGCCCGTGCGCTTCCCTGCAGTCCCCCGCACATCGAAACAAAAAACTATTTCCTGGAAAAAAAAAACTCACAAAAAAAGGCGAAAAAAAAGGCTTCTCGAGCACAGAAACAGAGTGAGCCCAACGACATCTCCACCAACAGTAACAGAAACCCCCTCTCCCCCCCTCTCTCTCGACGGGCTCCAGCTTTCGAAATTAGCCTCCGATTGCCCTCAGTAATGGCATGTCCGACTCCGAGTCCACCGCCCCGAGTTCGGATTTTCACGATATATCTGCCGTTGGATCCTCCTTCGTTTAAAGGTTGTTTCAGCTCCTAGTGTTGGTTTGGAGTTCAGGTGTGTGTTATGCTCGTTTTGTAGAGTGATCTCGCCGTTGCTTTCATCGAGTCTCACTGTCACAGATCCGAAGCGCTAAGTGGTAATCAACGGCGTCGGTGATGTCGGTTGTCGTGGTTTTTATTGCCAACGGTAATTTTCATTCGCTTGTGGTTTGATTTCAATTCCATTTGACCGTTTCTTAGTGCTCCGTTTGGTTGCTGATAAAATGTGGAAAAATAAAGAAGAGTCGGGAAGAAAGTAAAGAACATGTTACATATTGAATCGTATGCACAGCTTGGCAAAACCGAGAAAAAAAGCAAAGGGAATTTTAGTTTTTGCATCTCTTGCGCACTGTTGTTAGTCTTGTGGAATTGTTAAACTCTTAAATTAGATACCGAGATGATGAGATGAGATGAGTTGAGTTGGTTTGTGAATAGTAGCGAGATTATTAGTTAAAAT
This sequence comes from Pterocarya stenoptera, assembly GCA_003123785.1. NCBI lineage: Eukaryota > Viridiplantae > Streptophyta > Magnoliopsida > Fagales > Juglandaceae > Pterocarya > Pterocarya stenoptera. Next base: position 76,340 of record QEOT01008613.1, on the reverse strand, counting down.
TAGATAAGATGAGATGCGGTGGTTTCATCTCACCTCTGTATCCAAACGGGCCTTAGTCGAGCCAAATGCTAGGATTCGGTTCCATTTTTTTAAGACTCTCAATTTTGTTTTCTTAGTGTGTATTCGCTACTAAAAAGTGCCTTTTGTTATGTGAGTTCATTATATGCTAATCGCATCAGGAAAGTACAAACATCTATAGTCGGTGGTGAGGCACTGTTTTGGCTTAGTTGAATTCTTGTTGAGGGAGCAAACACTACGAAAAGTGGGGAAATTGGCACTCGAAACTTATTCAATTTTATTTAATTTTCATTGGAAATCAAGAGCACTTTGCTTAGTATATTGACAAGAATTTTGAATTCGTTGAGCAATGGTTGTTGGTGTTGTGGCTTGCTGAGTTATGATTTATACTGAAACTGATTTCTAGTTGTGGAATTCTTTCTGCTTAGCTACGTATGGAAGCTAGAAATAGATAAGAAGATAGAAATTTAAACGAGTCATCTCTTGTCATGACTCATATTGTTGTTTGGAAATAGTTTCTCAGCCAATAGTTGAATTAGATTTGCCATATTGTGAAGAATCCAATAATAGTGTTTTGCTTTCTTTTGGGTTCCTGCATTCTGTCGGCTACCAAATCGAGCAAAGTGTACACAATGTTGGACTTTGTTTATTTATTCATTTTTTATAAGTGTTGGACTTTGTTTATTATTCTGTGGTGTGTTGTTTTTATATTTATGGGAGAAAACTGTTTCACCGATTCAAAATAAAATTGATGTATTGCATACCTGCTGGTTTCTTGAATTGTTGACATGTATCAAATAGAAAGCTCGTGTTATTTTGATAGCTGCAATGGTTTCTTCTTTTCAGTAGATTGAGTGTTTATACTGAACAAACATTGCAGGAGTACTGGAAAAGCTTCGATGTTTCTTGCTCAAACCGTTGATTGTGTTATTTTATGTGATATGCATCACAGATGCTGATGTATCCAATAATCTTGAAGCCCCTTCAGCATCTCCAACTAGTGGACCTTGGTCTGCACCTGCTATTCCTGATCTGCCTCTACCAGCTGATCTTCCTCTGTTCCATAAACCCCAACGCAAGCATTTTTCTCCACATGGTGCACCAAAAATTGCACTATTACCAGCGCATTCTCCTTTTTATGGCCCACTGGTAACTTCCAGTCACCACTTTACTAGTTCACGTCTGTCAAAACCATTGATGAAGAGGAATGCATTAGCACTACCTATTGCTAGTTTGAAGAATATTGCCCCAACAGAGCCCGATACTGGTGCACCTCTGTCCAGTTTAGCTCAGCCACCTCTATCTCCTTATATCTCTGGTTAGTTTTATTTGGACTAAACTGTTTTGTAATTTTCTTACTCCTTCCTCTTTATTGATTGTTTTAAATCTGTAGGCAACTCTTCCATGGATAGATTGATCCTTGA
>QEOT01008613.1:3145-63901 GCA_003123785.1 Pterocarya stenoptera | reverse complement strand
TGCTGACAGGAAGGAAACCAGTGGATATGTCACAGCCATCTGGACAGGAAAATCTTGTCAGTTGGGTTAGTCTTATTTTCAGATATATCCCTTTTTCTTCTCATTCGTCTTTCAATAATCATTGTTCGTGGTGCCATAGGTTTTACATTTTGGCCTTTTATGATGATCAGATCGGTAATTATGTGTTATAGAATTATTAATCTGGACAGAGGGTAAGACTACTTAGTTGTATTGCTTTCAGGCCAGACCAATTCTGAGAGACAAGGATAGGCTGGAAGAGCTTGCTGATTCGAGGCTTGGGGGAAAATACCCAAAGGAAGATTTTATACGGGTTTGCACAATTGCGGCAGCTTGTGTTGCTCCCGAGGCAAGCCAACGGCCTACAATGGGTGAAGTGGTACAGTCACTTAAAATGGTGCAGCGGGTCACAGAACATCAAGATCCCACGTTAACGACTTCCAACAACCGGCCAAACATAAGACCGTCACCTACAACATTTGAGTCTGATGGGACATCTTCAATGTTCTCTTCCGGTCCTTACTCTGGCTTCAGTGCTTTTGAGAATGAAAACATCTCAAGGACAGCAGTTTTCTCTGAAGATCTTCATGAAGGAAGATGAGGACTTTTTACTGTAAGTTAACCGGAAGTCTTCATCTCTTGTAAAGTTAGGGGGAAAGAAATATATGTATGCCATATGCTTGTAACTGTGATTGGTTGGGATGGTGGGAACAGGTGCTTTTGTCATTCTTTGTGGAGAACCACTGTTCGTTTTCCCCGTAGGCCGTGGTTCTCCTCATGGATAAATTTTGTAAATATGCCTTTGTAGCTTGCTTCTTCCTCGTGGCTTTATATTTTATTAATCTTGTTGTTTTCCCCCCTGTTTCAATCGTTATAAATTTTGAGTTTGAAGTGAATAGTTTCTAAAATCATAAAACCGTCTCATGTCGTTTGATTTTATTATTAAATTAATTTGAGAAAGATTTGTCTGTGCATTGTCCCTCCACCTCCAACGCTCATTATCACCAGATCGATCAATTTTCATTATGTTCTTGTTCACCATGAAGTGATGGTATCGACTATTGAGGGCCATTGGTTTGATTTGTACGGATTCCATCACGGAGGATTTCGGGTTGAAATTGGAAAAACATGATTTTTCAATTGTTGTTTGCTCTTAAAAAAATGTATATTTAATCATCCTAGTATGTTAAACTATCGGAAAATTTTATACACCATATCACCATCTTACTATATATGATATGGTACATTTATCACTATTGAATGATTATTTATTACATGACTCTTTATTATCTAATGGTGATAAATATGCCACATCTTATATAGTAGGATGAAAATAGGATTGTGGTGTGATGTATAACATTATTCTAAACTATATTTTGTTAAAAGTCACAGAAAGCTTGGAGCAAAAATGCTATATCTACAAAAAGATTTTGCAAAAATAAAGTTAAAAACTGACGTACCATGTCAAGTTATATCAGTTTATGATTTTACTTTCATAAAATCTTTTTGTACTTGAAGCATTTCTCTTTAGATTATAAATGAGTAAATGACTCGATAAATATTAGCCAAAACATCATAGCTAAGTTACCAAGTTATTTGATAATTATTCAAAATGTAGTGATAAAATATCTTCGATTTTATACTTGATTATAATACACACTATTATTTTTCATCTCAAATCATTCTAACCATGTCCGATACATGTCACATTTTAGGTATTTTGTAACTCAATTACTTATGCATAAAGTCACTCGAGATGTAACATATTATATGGATGAAAAATGATAAACCTAAATGGATAGAAGTTCTTAGATTTTTTAATCAAACTCTAGGGTCTAATAAACTTTATTAGACCCTAATAATTATATAAAGCAAGTCTCATAAACTTTATTAAGTATTTTATATTATTTGTAAAATTTATTCAAACAATTATAAATTATGTGAGATTTATTGTATATATTTATCTCTTTTTTATAGAATTAAAATTTAAAAAAATTCAAATTCATAACATTACTTCAATTGTTTTCACAACTCATTTTATTTTATCTCACTTTATCATTACAACTTTTTCAAATTTTCATATAAACTAAAATAAACAATTCAACTTTTTAAATTTTAAAATAAAAATAATATTAAAAAAATCTATTGTAGTTATATTTTATTAACTTTTAACTAATTAATTTCATCTGCAAAAATATTTATAAATCGACCCGAACAAAAATGTAAAAGTACTATTAAAATACTGCCACGTGGAAATAAACAGAGGAAAGTAACTAACGTAAGCTGGGGAGTGCTCACCCTCCTTAACCTGCGCACAAACTTGCAGCATATGCACAACCGTGCGTGTAGAAAGAGGAGGGAAAATAAAAAGGAAAGGAAAGCCAAAGGGAGAGATAGAGAGAGAAAGGGAAAGATTTTAGAGAGAGAGAGATAGAGAGACGGGTTACTGAGTGGGATCGCCGAGTTGGGGCGTGTGTGAGACCGACCCAAAAACAAAAAAACACAGGGGGGAGTTTTTGGGTTTGGGCGTGGAATTAGCAAAAAAATGGTGAACAAGAAGTTTATTAGTCTTCTACCTCTACCTCTACCTCTTCTCTCTCTCCTGTTCCCATCATCATTCTTTACCCAAACTTCTCTTACCCTAAAACGCTCTCCTCCTTTACTATCCTCGCCGATACCGAACACCGCCATATTTTCCCACACCCAACCTCATAGAATAATATTGACAATAATTATCGTATCTCTCCCTCTCTCCCTGGCTAGTACTATCTCTTCGCGCTGTTGTTTTGTTTCTCTTCTGGTTTTGTTCTTTTCTTCGGGTTTCTTCTCTGTCGCGGTTTTCGATTTTGTGGTCGAAGACGAAGAAGGTAGTGCATAAATCTCTCTCAATTTCTCTGGATCCTGTGATGCTCTTCTATGTGGCCTTTTTTTTTTTTTTTAAAAAGGTTTATTTAGTGCGTTCTCATGGTTCTGGATAGGTGTTGTTTGGTGGGTTTCTGCTTGTTTATGGTGATTGAAGAATGCCTGTGCGTGTATGTGTGTGTGGGGGGTTATAATCTGTTCTGGGTTTTGTTCGAGGGTTTGGTATGTGTTAAATAATTTGGGTTTGCTTTTGATTCAACGATTTTGGTTGTTCGGGTTTATTAGGCTGTATATGTATCATCTGGAATTCTTAAAATTCTTCTGGGTTGATAAAGTTTAGGTTAATTTTGACTTATGGGCTTTTTTTGTTCCTCAATTGTTTTATTTCCGGATTTGTTCTATCCTGCTTTGGGCAGTTTAGCGCAATCTCACGTAATTTGATTTTACTGCATTCTCGTGCTTTTCAATCCGTTCTTCTTTGGTATGGTTGTATCTACTCCAACTCCCGTTATCTAAANTTTTTTTTTTTTTTTTTGAAGTTTTGGATTTTCTCTTGTCCACATTGCCGAGCTTTATTGATTGTCCACCCTTTTCAAAAGCTCTATTTTTTACCTTTTCCTTTGCCCATTTTGGGATACGGCTTGTATGACTTACTGATTTCCTTGTAATTATTCTTGTGGAGCTCATTTTTTGAATGCTTCACACCCTCTCACTTCCCTTCTCATTCTTATCCAGTGTAGACTTTGTTAGGAACTGTTAAATATAAATTCTGATATTACTTCTTTTAATATCTATGTTGTAGCATTGTCAAAGTTGCTGGATATTGTCATTACTTTTATTTTCCATCCATCCTCTTTAAAGTAGTGGCGCCACAAGAAGTGTGCAATAACAGCGTTTCCTTCCATGGAAGAGTTTGGAAGTACTCGGTTCAATGGTATTGGCAATCCTGTAAGGAAGAAAAGAACTCAAACTTCTCGCCGACCCCGGCCTGAGTCACAGCCACTGGCTGAATGTCATGATAATTCACCCTTGTCCTCAACACCACCTTCAGACGATGCAAGCAAGTTTTCTAGTGATGAGAATGCCAGTGGAGATACTAATTCTAGGAGGAAAGAGTTCAATCTCAATCAATGTGTGTCCAGGGTTCCTTCTGGTGCTGGAGCTGAAAGTGAGAACTTCAATGAGAAGAATAAAAGAGATGGAGAATTCAATGCATTTTACAATAATGAGCCCGGCCGAAGTGGATTTAATAACAGACGTAGTAGTGAAGGAGTACTCGCCCCTGCTAACTGGAAAAGCACTAGCAAGTTGAAGGATGGGTTTGATTCGGAGTCAAGAACTGTGGATACATTTGGTGGAAGGAATGGTGAAAGTCTGAGTTCAGGGAAGGCGGGAGTCGTAACAGATGGATCTACAAATGAGAATAAGGTTAAAATGGTTAAACTTAGGGTTGGTGGTGTGATACGCACAATTCAAGCCAACACCACTTCTAGTGCAGTAGGGGGTGGGTCTCCTACAAATAGTTTTCGATCCTCAGATGCCTCAAGACTGCGGCAGAAGCAGAATCTTCAGGTATGATTGTTGTGTCTTGCAAGCTTGAGTTAACAAATAGTGGCAGCCTTGTCTCATTTATAGTATAGTTTCTCTTTCCATGTATTGAACCATCTTATTAAGGTTACATGATGCACTCAGATAAAAAAGGAAGTTTCATGCGGTACTAATTGGTTTTTAAAGCATTCCATGACACGGTTCAAAATTTTGTACTTATGTTATACATTATTTTGCTGTGGAATAATCTCGTGGCTTAAATTTTGCTGCTTACTAATGTGGATATATTTAGTTTAATATTCATAATTTTAAACCTTGTATGGAAAAACAGCTTTTATACCATATTTGTGTATCAAGATATTAATTACTCTTATGCTCATGTAACATATAGAATCCAGCATAATCATTGTCTTAAAAATTGTTTTTATTGCAGGGAAATTCAGATCATAACTATCCCCTCCAAGGAATTCCGTGGAAGGATTTCCCAAGAGGTGGTTTCAGTCTTGGGAAGGACGGGCCCTCGATGGGGAAGGTGTCTGGAAAGACCGCATCTGGTAAGCAAGCAGAAGAATTAGAACCAGTTCGTAAGAGCAAGCGAGTCCCTAAGAGACGTGTACTTGACGAGGAATTTGGTGATGATGATGAGGATGATGAGATTCGGTACCTGGAGAAGCTTAAAACTTCAAAGTTTAACAAAGGGTCCAAAGAAGATGATGAAGAATCAGGCAAGAAGCATCGGAAACTTTCTGGGGTATCTAATGTGCAAAATGGTGGGTCATCAATGTCAGGAAAAGATGGTAAGCGGTCCAGATTGGATAGAGCATCTGAGGAAACAGATTTTGATGAGGATTCAGGGTCAGATGGTGAACTTGAAGGTAAGAAAAAGAAGCAAACAAAGGAGTCTGTTGATTCCTTAGGGGATAATAAGAGGGAAATGACTCTCACAACACGACAACGGGCCCTTCAGTCAAGCAAAGACGCACCTGGTACAAGCTTTATTGAGTTTCCAAATGGATTGCCACCTGCCCCACCACGAAGTGAGCATTTGTCTGACTTGCTTTCTCACATCCTGAACTTCTTGAAGTCTCTAGTAGGGTTATTCTTTTGTAAATTTCCATCTTTATTGTGGTTTTGATTTTGTTAATCCCAGAGCAAAAGGAGAAACTTTCAGAACTAGAGCAGCAGCTAAAGAAAGCTGAGGCTGCTCAGAGACGTAGGATGCAGGTTGAGAAGGCTGCTCGAGAGTCTGAGGTTGGCTTTTGTTTCACTGTATCTCAGTGTTCTCTTCCTTATTTATATTTAATATAGAAGGTAATTGAAACAACTAAGTTTGGATTGTATTTTTTAGGCTGAGGCTATTAGGAAAATTCTTGGTCAAGAGTCTAGCCGGAAAAAGCGGGAAGATAAATTGAAGAAGCGCAACGAAGAATTGGCACAGGTACTGGAAAATGTTAGATGAACTCTTATCTCTGGCTTTGGGACCAACAAAGCTATTCTGTTAATTTTGTTTACATTATACTTCTACAGGAGAAGGCTGCTAATGCTATGACGCTTGCATCTAACACCGTCAGATTGGTAATGCGCCCTACTGGAACTGTAGTTACCTTCTCCGAGGATATGGGTCTCCCAAGCATATTCAACTCCAAACCTTGCAGGTATTATCCTCCTCCATTACACATCTGAAATTTACACATGTTAATTCATAATTTCACACCACCACCCTTCCAACCTCAAATTAGATCAAGGTTTCTTTATGGATGGACTGAAAATTATCTGGTCTGGAATTTCAGTTATCCTCCGCCACGCGAAAACTGTGCGGGACCATCCTGTAGTAACCCATACAAGTATCGAGATTCCAAGTCTAAGCTTCCTCTTTGCAGTCTCCAGTGTTACAAGGCAATCCAGGAAAAGATGCTGGCTGAAACTACCTGCTAATGTTGCAAAGTAGTAAATATTGCCTATAGCCCCCCGTGCATGCAAGCTGGGAACTTGCACATCTTGTACTCGGAGACTGGTGAAAGATCATATTTTTGAGCTTATTGTAGAGAGAAATTCAAAGAACAGTTTTTTTTTTTTTTTTAATGTGCTGTAATTGTGCAGCTGTATTATTTCAAAAAACAAAAAAAGCCCTAATTTTAGAAGTGATTTTATCTGTCATCATTTCATTTGGATTTGTCTTCTTCAGGTTAGATCCTTGGTGACTCTATCTAACGGTTCAAAAGAAGATTCTTGGAACTATTAATTTTTTCATTTATAGGAGTGAAGACAAAATAACTAGAAGTTTTTTTTTTTTTTTTTGGTTGAATTTTTCGCTCACTATCAATTATTATATTAATTGATTGATTGCAAGATTCAAAAGTAACACATCAAATTTAATTTGACGTGTGATAAAAATTAAGATGAATGTTGGTGCCGAATCAATGGCTATGTATTGTTGATTGATTTAGGTGGGCAAGAAAATATATTAAGATGAATGGATATTGATTAATTTTCTAGAAATTAAAGTAGGTGGTTTAAGATTGATATACCAAAAAATAAAAGAAAAAAAAATAAAGTCATCTATGAGTGTTGCGCGTAATATATTATTTATTGTAAGATCGATTACATTTATAAAAAAAATTATATTATGTAAATTTATAAATTTATTTTTATAATGTTTCTTGATTAAATCATATATGATGCGTAGAAATTTTTATATATAAAAGCTGATACTCAAGTTTTGATAGGATTTCATATTTGATTTATTTATAATTATAATATTTTCCTTATAATAAATATATATATATGGAAAAAGAGGGCAAAAGAGTAAATTAATGGGCAGAGAGATAATTTGAGGATGTTTACCCATGAGGCTTGAACACTTCCTCGTTTTACAAGTAACAAACTTGAACACTATGCGTACTAGCGAGTGAGTGAGAGGGGGAGGGATATAGCGTGTGTTAGTTCGCCGCCGAACGCTTTGTCATTTTAGGCGGATAAGACTTGCTAACGATTTGCTTCCAGACGACATTGCCTTCGCCCACGCTTCTCTGAAAGCAAACATCGATCGCTACTTTCCCCTTCCATTTGGATTTTGTAATAGCCCAATAGTTAAGGGAAGAAAAATGGCCCACACATGCGTTTCAACAGCCTCCGCCTCCTCTCTCAGATTCAACTCCCAAATCTTCTTCCCTAATGCTACCTCTGCCTCTCGCTCCGACCTTCTGAAGCTCTCTCTCCCCACTGACCCTTTTCGTTCCAGGTACTCGTTCTGCACCCTTGTTTTCCGTACGGTTTTCCCTTTTCCCTTTTCTTTTGGCTGATGAGATGATGTTTGAAGATAAACAATTACTGATAAGTTTTGTTCCTTCTTGTTCTTCTTCTTTTAAATGAAATTTAAGGTAATTTTTTTTTCCTTGAAATTATTTTCTTTTGTTGCTAAAAATTCTCATTCTTAGGATTTTTAAATATAACTGCGAACCTCGAGGAAATTAGTAGTCAGCATTAAATTGGGAGCTTTTTACCTTTTTAGTTTCTTATCTAATTTTTGTATCTTTTTTCTGTCTATTTAAGCTTTAAGTTTTGGATTTGCCTTAGGTTCTGTTTGCTTCCTGCGAATAGTTTCACTCAAAGACGAAGAACTAGATTGGATCTTGAATTACTTGCTTGTACTTAGAGCTGAGGTGACAGTTGAATTGGTTGTATTAACGCGGTAGAGCTATTTAATTGGATTGGATAAGGATTTTCATTGTTTGGACAGTAGAAGGGCCACAGTTGGCTATAATTTCTGATTGGTTTCTGACAAAAACTTGGGAAAAATGCTAAAAAGAAGAAGTAATGAGATGATGATTGGTATCGTTGTTCTTGTGGTCTCTATGAAGATGAAAATTTTGCGCCCCATTGGCCAAGTGATTGTTTTTGGCTCAGTGAGGGTATGCTTTTATCAAGCTTAAGTTGTTGAGACTTTTGGATAATTTTTTTTTAATCTTCTTTTCTCGTTAATATATTCATTGAACCCCTAGGGGTTGGTACAAGTGGTAAAGACCTTGGTCTTGGTGGTATGCTCCCTCTAGGTCTAAGGTTTGAATCCTCTTGGCCCTTGGGTGCAAACAATTTCTAGGGGTCATCGGACTTGGGAAATTCCCCTCGAATTATCCAAGGTGCACTTGCGGAAAACTCCTTGTCGAGGGCACCCCCGTGATTAGTCGGGGCTTTGCTCTCAGACACCTAGTGCCAATCAAAAAAGAAAAAATATATTCATTGATTGGTTTTCTTATTCCTTTGTGGCCAAAGCAAAGCTCACGAAAAAAGGATTATGTTGGTTGTTTATATTGGTTCATTTCTTTAGTGGTTAAAAATATTATTTTGTTTTTCTATGGTTTTCAGGAAATTAAGGAAGTTAGTTGGTAATGAAAAGAGCCTACAGAATTCTCCTGTGAAGGCTGTGTATTCTGGTGAGGCTTGGCCGCCAAGGAGTTCTCAGCTGGGGATTTGGTCCATAAGGTCGTTTTTGTCTGCAGATTTATGTACGATTATGAAATTTGTATCTATGTTAGGAATTCCCCCAATAATTTGTTGTTCTTTCGTTTTTTATTTTGACTCATAGAAAATCTCCAAATATGATATTTAGGGATGACTTGCAAGTCCCATCATCTCCATTCTTCCCTGCATATGCGCAAGGCCAAGGGCCTCCCCCAATGGTGCAGGAGCGATTCCAGAGTGTTATAAGCCAGCTTTTTCAGCATGTAAGGGAGTAGGTTTGGGCTTTTGTATTGGTTACTTTGGGTTGTGTATTTAAGTGCTTGTTATTCTCTATCGACTTTTGATATTCATCTTCCTCTTTTTAGATAGGTATGTCTCTTGTATACAACATGTGGTCTTGGACTACACATTTTGAACTTTTTAATGAAATTTTATTACTAAATGTAACTTTTGATATTTTTGTTTAATTAAACTATTAGAGAATAATTCGTTGTGGTGGAGCTGTTGATGATGACATGGCAAACATAATAGTTGCTCAACTTCTGTATCTTGATGCTGTTGATCCTAACAAGGTTCTCTCTCTCTCTCTCTCTCTCTCTCTCTCTCTCAATTTTCTATGAGTCAAGTATAATTGTGCAAGTGTTTAATTGGGTTAGTAAAGTTTCTGGTGTGATTAACAGGATATTGTCATGTATGTAAATTCTCCTGGAGGATCAGTTACCGCTGGTAATATATGTCTTAAAAAATTGTGCATATTTCACAGCACTGTTGGTTTGTTCAATTGAGCTTGTGGGTTGGCATTGCCTTATTGTCTGACTTGCTTTAAATTGACTTAGGTATGGCAATATTCGACACAATGAGGCATATCCGTCCTGCTGTTTCCACTGTTTGTGTTGGACTAGCAGCTAGGTACAAGATTCAGCACTACATCACTCTCTCTCTCTCCCTCTCTATCTCTTCCTCTCACGCAAATTTCTTGACCATGCATAACTTCTATAGAAGTTCCACAGATGAACTTAAATAGAATAAATACACTTTTATATTTATCAAAAAAAAGAATAAAAGAATAAAGGCACTTTTATGAGTAAGAAACTTTTTCTGATTAACACACAGAGTCTGTGCTTTCCCTTTCTGGGCAGATGTATATAGTTGTCTTGATTTGATTTGAGCTTAAGCATTATGTTTCTTTTTTTCTCAAGTTTTCTTGTTCTTTTTTTAATATTGTTGCTTGTTTGGACTTGAGGTAATACTTGGCATTTTCCAATTATGAAGCTTTTCTTTCGCGGAAGCCATATATAGGTGAAGCAGCATGTATGATATAAGTCTGTTGTAGAGACTGGAGATATGCAGCAGTGTGTTTGTTAAGATCCCATCTCTCTATGAAAACATGTATTAATTTGATGACAAGTCCTTGATGTAATCTCAGTGATAGTTCTTTTCTAATTTGATGGTTAGGTTGAGTTGTCTAGCATTAGTTCTTGTAATTATTGATAAAGAGAATCACTGGTGTTTGAAATGCCATTTGCCAATCTTGATAGCTGTGGAATAAGAACTAAGGTTCTGTTATGATATGCTAGAAGAAGGTCCTCCAAATATGTACTTCGTAATACATTTGCATATGTTGCAAGACTATGCGATTGAATGACATTGGAGAGGGTGATGAAGGTCTTTTTCTATGCTTGCTGTTGGTTATTTCCTGTTATAGATTCCCTTTAGTTTATGCTAAAATGGCTTCATGTTTCTACCCTGATCCTCACCCCCTCTTTCCCCTTGCCCACTTTTTCATTTTAGTTCCAGAAGGAGGCGGTTCTCTTTATGTATTTTGGCATCGTTTGGATGTTGAGATGAGATGAGATGAAAAATATGTAAATAATAGTGAAATGGTTTGTGAATAGTAGTGAAATGGTTTAAGTTAAGATGTTTTATGGGGTTTTGGGAAATGAGAGAGAAAAAATTGAATAAAAATATTATAAAGTTAAAATATTGTTATAATATAATTTATAATATAATTTTTGTTTTGGGATTTGAAAAAGTTGAATTAGTTTTTGTGTTTTGTTTGGAAGTTTGGGAAAGTGTAATGATTATATGAAAAAGTTGAAGATTTGAAATTGAAAAGTGTTTGTGTTTAATTCTCATCTCATCTCAAGATCCAAACAACTACTAAGACTTCAATGATAAAATAAAAAAAAAAAAAAAAAATACACTTCTTACTGAGAAAACATTTTACTTGTCTGCCAAACCAAAATGTTTATCATTAGTGACCAATGTTTCTTGTTTTTCCACATGCAGTATGGGAGCTTTCTTGCTTAGTGCTGGGACTAAAGGTAAATAATTCCTTTGACTTGTATTTAGCATATTTGGAAGTTATGTTTCTTGGATTTTCTAAACATTAGACCCTTTTCTCCCTCATTTCTGAAGGGAAAAGGTACAGTTTGCCAAACTCAAGGATAATGATCCATCAGCCTCTTGGTGGAGCTCAAGGTGGGCAAACCGACATAGATATTCAGGTGTGCTTGTTTTCTGAACCTTCTGTCTATGGAGTATGGCTAGAACATCTCCCCCCCCCCCCAAAAAAAAAAATCAGTAGCATCTTTATGCCTGCATTCTGTCAAACTTCCAACAATTGTTTGACCCTTATCCACCATTTGGTGGGCATAGAGATTTATTCTTTCCTTGAAATTTCAATTATCAACTCAATTAGATGTTTTAGAACAAATTGCGGGATTGTCTGTTTGGTTCTTGTGAGAGCTCAAATGATAAAGAATTGGAAGGAATGGAAATCCGTGTCATAAAATTAATGCCTGGGACTGTCTTATTGCTATAACTGAAGTTTCTGTTTATTTAGTTATCATGTTTACCTGTCCTTGTGCATTTTTATAAACAAACCCTAATAAGAGACATGGTTCTCAGGCAAACGAAATGCTACATCATAAAGCTAATCTTAATGGGTACCTCTCCTACCACACTGGTCAAAGTCTGGAGCAGATTAATAATGATACTGACCGCGACTTCTTCATGAGTGCAAAAGAAGCCAAGGAATATGGGCTTATAGATGGTGTCATCATGAATCCTCTCAAAGTTCTCCAGCCACTGGCAACTACATCAGAGACTAAAGACGAGTCTGTTGCGTGACCTCTTGATTGACCGGTGCAGTGGATGGCATGGCATATGGATGAGTTAAACGGGGAAATAGACATTTTCTCAGTGTGTCTGAGTTCTTATAAGTTCGCAATGCTTGATTATCTGTGTAGCACAGAATTAAGAACCCTGAAATTTTGCTGTTGGTTGCACCTGAACTGAAACTTTGACAAATAGATCGAAATCTAGATATGCAGTTTGCCTTCTCATATAACTTAGAAGCTAAACATGATTATCCTCTCTCTCTCTCTCATGCAAGCACACGCACATTTTCTACAGGTTACAATCTATTCAGATAAAAATTTTGGTGGTGTATGAGTATAGTTCGGATTCATTTCTTGATTTGAAGGAATAATCTTTGTCCATGATTTGACATTCCTTGTTAATTTAAGTATTCAATTGAGCTTTCTAGTGCATATGAAATGTGCCCTCTATAAATTTTCCATTACCAACTGGCCGTCGTACCCGCTTATTTTGTCAAGTATCGAACTTAGCCAACCTGCCTCTCTTTTTGAACAAAGGGACAGTCTCCCTAAACGCTAGTCTTTGCCCATTTCAGCCTGCAATGGTTGGTATCTTTTCAGCCTGCAAGGGTCAAGTTGTTAAAGATCGCACTTTACACTAAAAATTATCAAAACTGATTCATTATACCCTTAAAGTAGAAAAAAAAAAGGGAACATTGTACCCTTTATTAAGATTTGATGATCAAGATCGTATTACATCATCTATTGATTAAGATTGTGTAATGTCATCTATTTCTCTTCCATCTCATGAGCCATAAACATCAGGGTGCAAAGTATTAGTTTTTGGGTGGGCTCTACAGCCATCCCTGGAGCTCCAGCTAGTTTATTTCATGTGTTTTTTTCTTCTTGCACTTTTACATGCATTTTTTTAACACTTAGATATTTAAAAAATAATTCATGATATTATTAAAAAATATTTCTTTAATCATGAAAAAAAAAAAAACACCAACGGAGCTCTGAGCGAAAAGGCTAGCATTTTTCTTAGTTTTTAGCAGTTTGAAAGTGTAATATTTTAGTTTTGATAATTTAATATACAAAATATAAATTTTTTAATATTTTAAGGGTAGAATAGAGTACTTTTCTTTCTACTAAGAGCACTGGCAATGGCCTAGTCAAATGCCAAAGCCATCTATATATTTGCCTCATTTGTCTCAAATTTACCCTCATTGGATTAACCAAAGTTACAACTCTTTGGCTTTGAGCTACAATGACAAGCACCTGCTAGCCATATATAGCGAGCTCTTGTACATAGACCAAAGGAATAATTTATTCAACAAAATCCCATCCAAACCCACTGGTCATTTTTTTTTATTTCACATTTCTATCCTTAGTTTTCAGGTTCTTCAATATTGTACTTTGCAACTTCTATATTTTTAGTAGATGAAAAATAATAGGTTGAGGAAAAAAATTAGTTGGAAAACAATAATTTAAGTATCAAATTAAATTATTAATTAACATATGGTTAGTGTAATTGTAAAATATGAAAAAAAATAAATTAAAAAATAATATTATTTTAAAAAATAATAATATTATATTATTATTTTGACTAATCTAATAACTAGTCGAATATAAATTCACCTAACTAAAAATTACTGCTATAGTCAAAACTTGAAATTATAGCCAAAATTTAGATCTAGCCAATGCTCTAATGTTCTAAGCACGTGTCTAAGAAATCCGACTAAAGATATTCATATATTGACAAAATAGCTCGTTTTTGGATTCTTACGTCAAGTGTTCTGTGCCGATAGACTTTAAAGAAAGAAAAGGGGTGGCTGTGATTTTGGCACCATGTGGAGGGGAATCTGTAAACTGCCAAAACACCTAGAAACAGAACTGCCATTAGGGTTTTGGTAGCCCCATCTGAAGTCCTCAAATCAATCTTTAGGCAGAAGAGAAACATCTTCGACTACGAGTATAAGTGAAATATCTCTTTCAAAAATCAACCACTCCAAGAAAAACTAGGAAAAAGGTACCCTTTTCTTTTTCCCTCAAAGACAAACAAGCGGATAGATCAAACGTGGCAGAGTATGGGGCAGGAAATAGTAGTACGTCCTGTTTAAGGGAAGTTTTTCCCGCTATGAAACTATGGTGATGAGGAAGAAGGTGGTGAGGCAATGAGAGATTGCACAGTTGCACCTCAGAATTTTCACTGGACAAAACATATTTGGAGAGATTGGAGTTCCAAACTTCCAATCATGGCTTTGGGAGAGCAGGGCTTGATTAGCCAATGATGGCGTTGATTAGCCAATCCCCGTGACTCATAGCATTGGGATCGGTGATGGCTTTGTGAAGTGAGATGAGCAGAGCACCCACTCGCAAGCCTAGTGTCATCTATCAATTCATCTCACGGAAAATGATATACTAATAGCCCAATTACAATAAAAAAAATTATTTTTATGTGTACTTTGAACAGTTGTATGGACAATATTTTTGAATTAAAGTTAAAAAAATAGTTTTTTAATATGAAATTGTAGAGCAGTTGCATCATTTCATCTCACTTTCACATGGTACCGGGTGAAAAGATAACGTCTATCCGCTTTGCTCGTGCTAAAGTGATATAACTTTCTCACTTTGTGAATCCATGAGAGAGAGAGAGAGAGAGAGAGAGAGAGAGCGCTTTACTTGTAGTGGGTATATCATATAACAACATAACTACATATTCCAGGGTTGCAAACAGTTGATTCGTTTGGATAATAAAAGTGTTTCATCTCGTCTAATTTTATCTCATCGTTATAATTTTATCAAATTTTTACATAAAATATAATAAATAATTCAATTTTTTCAAATATCAAAATAATAATAATATTTTATTCAACTTACATCTAAAACTATCTTATCTCGTCTCATTATTTGAACAACACCATGAACACATGGATCAAGAAGGTACAGCAGGAATCCTTTCATCGGAGAAATTGCTCCTCATGAAACTTATGAATGATGAATACGTGGGTAGTTCTTCAAGCTCATCAAAGAAATCATTTTCTTCTGAGATCGCTGTGGAGAAAGTCATGAGCTGTGAATAACACAAGGGCTCTTCATCCAAGAGGAGACCCATTGTTTCATGGGATCTTTCTAGGTGCACTGTGAAAGGGTCCTCTCCTTGGTTAGTGATTATATCCTGGGAACTGCTTATGGGGGAATATTGTATGTATTGGAAATGATTTTCACCGGGATCCTTTTCTCTGGTGGTCATAGTGGGTTCGTTTAGTTTTTCTTCCTCTTGCTGTTCCTGTTTTGGGGGTTCTGGGAGATCATCTTCAGTGGAGGAAATGTTTTGGGGTTCTTTTGGTCGTTGGATCAAGTTGGTGTCAGAGAGATTAGGACCTGGATGGTTATGGCTAGAGGTGTAGGTGATGATGAGCATTGAAGCATCTGTTCTGCATCTCTCTACTTGTTTTTTGGCTGAACAACCCTTTGATGTGCTGCACCTATAATAGCCCCTGCAAAAAAGTTGCAGGTAAAAAAGATTTGAGAATTGTAGATGAGGATCAGTAATTGAAGAAAAGTCTTCTGGGTCATTTTTGGTAAAAATTTAAGGTTATAGAAAGAAAAGAAAGTAACATGAGCCAAGAATGTTAATCTTCTGTCTTTGAGATCTGAACTTCTTGAATTGAAAGAAAAAGAAAGTGAAGGTGAGTGCATGATAAAGTAAAGTAGTAATGCAAACCACCTTGGATAAGGAGATCCTTTAATAGGTTTTTGCCCATATTTTCTCCAAGACCAAAAATCAGAAGGCGGCCCTTCATTCTTTAGTTTCCCAACATTTGCTCCAATCTTCACTGTAACAACATTCTTCTGAACAACCTTTCTGCAAAGAGTACACAAACAAATATCAGAAAATGCCAAATAAAATTAGGCATAAAGTGTAAAATAAATCATCTGAAAAACGAAAAAAAGACAATCTTCCCCTTTAAGTTACTGCAAATTAACTGACCTTCTTTTGGATGCCTCCTGGGTTTTTGGTTTGAGTTGATCTTTTGAAATCTCCTTGTCCGGGTTTAGTGAGAGAGAACCTGCATCCATGACTGCATGTTGCTTCCACTTGATCTCCATCTTCTTATTTTTATGAAGAAGCCAATAATCATAGGAGACAGAGAGGGAGTTGTTACAAGATCAAGTTGCAGAAGTAATAAAGCAGCCAAAGAGATGAAGATCAGAGCTCATGTAATTGATTGAGGAGAGAAAGAGTTAAGGAGGAGGACAGGCATGAAATGTCAAGCCCAAGTTGCTTTTTTTCTGTTCCTTCATTTAATATAAAAGGCTAGGAATCACTATGTATGCATATATCACCCTCCCACCCCCAACCCCACAAATATAATAAAACCATCCGTACACCGCTAGTCTGATACAACTTGTATGCAAAGAGATATTTCCATGCAACAACATGCTGGCCCCATATCCATTTATTTGTCTGCATGGCACTGTTGTGGGTCCCTACCCTACTTCGATTCACAATTTACTGTTGCCACGTGGCTGTAATCATGCCCAGGGTACCAAGGCAGAACTGCCTCAACCAAACCAAATGCATACACACGCGTGGGAGCTTCCAAAACACAGATGGGTTTGAAAACTTTCCCCACGTGCAAATTTTATAAAAGTAAATATATTAAAGTGATTTTATACTATATGTTAAATTATAAAATTATTTTTATAATAAAATAAATATAACATATCTTATCATATAAAGTTATATTAATTTATAATTTTTTTTTATAATTGTAACGCTCGTCATTAATGCAATTCGATCAGGATTGCCGTATTTGGTGGGGTGAGTATATCGAAGGGACACATTTTAGCTACTTTTTATTGTTGTGGTGAACTCCACATGAAAAATTTAATAGTAGTGCAGATGAGATCAGTTGGTTGGAATCTCTTTCTGAATATTCGTTCAGCAGGACCCGAATCAAATGAAAAATGCTAGGAAACCGTTTAGTCTTCCCGTTTTGGTTTCTCGCTTGATGTGGAGCAGCCATTGTGGCATTCTTCTTTATTTTTCTTTCTTTCTTTCTTTTCTGAGACTCATTGACCGAGTCACACAACTCAGCTTCTCCATTTCTTCATCAAAATCATTTCCCCCGCGTTTCGTCGCCTACTCTCCCCTCCCCTCCCTTCTATCTCCGACTTCATCTTCGACTCATTTTCGACGCAGTCGGCAAGAACCTCTTGCATTTCGTCTCCCCTACATCGGCCATCATCTCTTATCGGCACAAGATTTTTTCAAGGTAAATTGATTTTTTTTCTGTTTCCCCTGCATTGGCCACTCTTTACATTATTTTTTTTGTTTCTCTAGAATTTGCTTGGTCTTTGTTCTTCTCTCTGATTTCGTCTCTATGTCTTTGGTCTTTGCTTGGAATTTGCATTTCTGTTTTGAGCACCAAGTGCTCGACAGAATGCCATAACAGAAATTACTACTTCTTTGTGTGCTCATTGTAAGGGGAAATTTCTCTTAGGAAAAGCCCACAGGGCCTCGGCCCAGGAACCCAGCCCAATAGAGTTTCTTATCCAAGCAAGAAACTAAATGTCAACCAGGGAAAGACACCATCTAGTCGATAAGACAGATCGACTTGATACATTGCGGTCGCCCTCGGGAACAGAATGTGCACAGGACACACTGAAAACACGGAGGACCATCGATTCATCGACATTAGGTCATTAACGACTCATATAAATTAGACCGGAGGTCAGGGAACCACTCCACATTAATGACGCTTCTAATTAAGTCATAAGCCACAATTATAAAGCCGACATAGAGCCACGCCACATTAAAGAAAGTCTGACAACATACACAAAAAGAGAAGCATAGACTTTGTGGGAAAAAGACTATTTGCACTCTCCCTAGGCACGATATAAAATGCAAACTCCAAGTACCAAAAAACTATCTCTGATCTCTAGACTTTCTTACTTATTTACTATACTCTAAGAATATTTATTAACTTTGGTATCAGAGGTTTCCAGACCCTAAGGCTGCCCTCTCAAAGCTGCAGTATTTTCTATATTATGCAGGGCTCATCTTCGAAGACTTGAGTTGTTGGAGCTTGGCCCAAAAGTGTACGAACACGACGTTAACAGTGACGTCGTTTGTGGGATACTACAGGGAAAGATAGGCCTTAAGGTTGCCTTATCCCTCCCACAGTGGAGAGCGGGATCAGCCTCACGGCTACCCGAATAACTTACTACGGCCCCTGCTATGACGAAATGTGGGATCAGCGCCAGCCTGACTCAAACTTACCCTTTCTTGCGATGTCAACGGGTGTGAGCGGGTCTAGTAACAGACCAGCCACATCGCTGTCTGAATTACCTTTCCGGGGGCCAAAGAGGTAGGATGACATGAGGCATTCCGACCTCTCCCCAACGAAGAGCAGGCCGAGTTTATGGACTGCCCGAACAATGAAGAGAAAGACACGAACGTCATCAACGGAACCACCACCAACAGAATCTACTTCAACAAAATCTTCATCAACAACTTACCTCCCTGCTAGGTGAAAAGGAAAGGTAAGTCTAAAAGGTTGCCTTATCTCTCTCACGGAGGAGTGCAAGTTGGTAATTGGCCACCCGAAAACAGAATCTACACCAACGGAATCTACATGAAAGGGATCGTCACCAGCAGCTTACCTCCCCAATAGGCAAAAGGGAAAAATAGGCCTAAATGTTACCTTATCCCTCTTGCGGAGTGTGGGTTGGCCATTGGCTACCCGAAGACAAAATCTCTATCAACAAAATCTTCATCAAAGAAATTTCCATCGACAAAATCTTCATCAGTGGAATCTACATCAACATAATTTTCATCAGCAGAATCTCCAACAACGAAATCTCCATCGACAGAATCTTCACCAATAGAAACTAACACTCTGACTATACAGGAAAAGCCAAACAGAAAGAAAAGTTAAGGAAAAACGGCGGGACAAAATGAAGGAAAAAAAAAGGGGAGTCTTTGCAGGTAAAGCAATAGGAGCGAAAAGAAAAGGCGACTAAAGAAAATAGGAGCAAAAGGAAAAAACGTGAAAATAGGAGCGGAAGGAAAAAAACAACTAAGGAAAATAAAAGCAAAAGGAAAAGCGGTACTCTGCTTCTTCCTCGACGAAAATTGGGCCGAGCCTACAGGCTGCACGAATAATAAAAGAAGGTAACAAGGACATCATCATCCGGCAAGAAAAGGAAAGCATCAGCAAATTACCCTCTGGTACAAGTCGGGAACTCAGGGTTGTGATTTTGATTCTCGAGACGAGAAGTCAAGCATAAAGCCGGTAGTTTCCCAACAATGACATAAAAGACAAAATTTGACAAGGAAAGTGCAAAATTATAACGTTGTAGTCGAGGCTGATCAGGAAATGCAATATAAAAGGCCACCAACAGGTGGGGTCGTCGACTGTGGCCAGACGCTGGTGGGTTAGATCGCGAGGGATGGCAAAAGGTGAATCCTTACAATCAAGCCCTACCCAAGCCGGCCCAAAAAAACATAAATAAATAATAAACAATACGGCAAGGAAAATGCGAAAACAATACAGTCGGGTATACAAACTATTTTATTAATTATGCAGAATTACAAGGAACAAGTTACGTCATAAGGCCGCATAAAGTCGCAGAGCTACAAGGAACAAATTACAAAGAGCAAGTTACAATGTGAATCACATAGATTCAGCAAAACAGGTTTTAGTATCAAGCCCTAGTCCTAGACCATAAACCCCACCGAGTCCGACTTATCGATCACGAACGACGACCACATAACCATAGAACCGCACCACAACAACCAAGCTCAATCAAATCAATCTTCTAAGCCAGGTGAGTGGCAAAGATCTTCACCATTACGACGTGTCAATAACGCCAAATATCTCTCGAAACATCAACAAGGATGTAATGAGGTAATTAATTGAGTCATAAGGTGAACACACCGTCCGGAACCCCAACAGCAGAGGATTGGCAGGCAAATCTGCGCGGAAATTCCGCCCTCATAAATTAGGCTTGATCCCCGCAGAACCACCACCAAGCCCTTGAGATAACCTATTAACCGTGGAAGATTGCAGCAGAGTCAATGCATAATAAGCAAAAGGGCCAGAACGAGAACATGAGGTCCGGGACCCCGACAACAGAGGATTGGCAAGGAGACCCACTTGGAAAGTTTGCCCTTATAAAGTGGGTTCATTCATTGCAAAACTGCCGCCAAGGCCCCTCGGAATCAGACCCTCCCTGAGAATGTCGCGTCGCTGCAAGGACGCATCATGTGGAGGAAAGTCACCCACGCTTATAGCCCGAAGGCCACACTGGGGGTTCTGAAGAAGGAAGGTTTTCATCCGCTCCAAGACTTCATCGTAACCAAACTTCCATACATCGTTACGAACCCCCAGGACATGAGATATCTCATTCCACAAACTACTAATGGTTGCATCCCAACCCTTGAGCACCAGCTGATTCATTGTCAGGGCAGCCTCCGCATCTTTTCTCCGCAGCCTTTCCACCTCTAGGGTCTTCCTCTTTGTCACCAACGACTTGGTAAATTTAGAGTCGAGTCATTTGATCATTCGACCATCTGTGTCCCTTTTCCGACGAAGCTCCAGGACGTTGGCCTGCAGTAGTTCTAGTTCTGACTGACACTGGTCTAGAGATTGCTGCAGCGTGTCCCTCACCTTGCAAGCAAGTGAGGCCTCAATGCAGAGTTGGCTGACCTCCCCCTTGGACTTGATCTGGTTGGCTAGGGCTCCTTCGGCCACCTCCTTCTGCTCCAGCTCGGAGGCCACACTACCCATGGTTGCCTCAGAGCGGTTGTCCACAAGGAAGGCGGCCAGACGCTCCAACCCCTACAACAAAAGGCAAGTAAAAAAAAAAAGAGAGAGAAGGCACTATATTATTCAATAGACGGCGCGGGGGGTTTGGGGGGAGCTTGACGGGAGGGAATTTGTTGGGGAGATGAAGTGCGGGGGAAATGGATTTTGACGAAATGGGAGAAGTCGAGCTGGGTCAATGAGTCAGAAAAGAGAAAAAAAAAAAAAAGAAAAAAAAAGAATGCCAATATGGAAAACCCACGTCAAACGGGAAGGCAAAACGGGATGCTACAGCGGTGGCTGTAGCATTTTCCAAATCCAATTGTCCTCAAGTTCGTTTGGGTGCACTTGGCAACGATGCCAAAGATATAATGGGCTATTAAATAGTTTGGATTGTTGGTCAGTTATCACACCATTTGCTTATTTGCTAGAATAGAAGCAGCCAGCCGACCAAACCAAGTTTTGAATAAGCTCTTTGAGTACTTCTAGTTATAGTCTCATGGTTTGCAAATCCTGTGCATTCTATTTATAAAAAAATAGATTTTTTTATTAAAAATTAATTTTTTCATATAAATATTATATTTATCTATTTTTTTAAAAAGAGTATGCGAGACTTGCGGACTCTAATGACAAATATCATTTCTCTAAACTTTTTACTAGCAATGTTAAGCTACATAAACAAGCAAACGTGAGTGCAGTGTGAACAATTGATTTGTTTACAGGGTTACCTGCTCCATTAAACTACTAAGCAAAAATGGTAAGAAATGAAAAATGGCAATTGAAGCTCGGCATTTTAATTGATTCCCTTTTTGATCCTGATTGAAAATATAATTGTTCTCAGATATTTTTAAATTACTTTATTATTATTCATAAATTACTATTCATAAATTATTTTACTATTATTTATCAATCATCTAAAATATTCTTAACATACAAACAGAGGGTTAGTCATTCATAAATAATTCCTTGACCCTTCCATATTTCTTTTTACCGAGGGATTGATTTTTATTTATTGCCTATATAAAAGTCGAAGTTAGGGGTGCCATCCGTACCTTACAGTGTGAGGTAGCCAAATTGATCAAAAATACATTTTTAGACCTAAATTGTAAATTTAAATTTATAAATATGACTATAATTTAAAAACTATGTGCTAGTGCATATTTTGTGTAAGTTATAGTGTAGGAGAGTGACCATTTCATATATTGCCTTCACAATACAAGTCTCAAACTTAAACAATGTGAGACTCTTGTATTGCCTTGACAATCTATAAAATGGTTACTTTACTACACTACAACTTAAATAAAATATTAAATAAAAGTTCTACTTAATACATAGTACTATATTTATATATAATACAAAAATAAATATTTATAAATATGTATAATATAAATAAATATATAAATATATATTTATATAATAAAATATATAAATGCGGGGGGACGAGGTTGAGGCACCCCGCCCCCCACCAGGGCAAGATGTTGGGCGAGATTGACTGTCCTGCCATGCGGGGTGGGGCGAACAGAGGCGGGTGGGCAGCGGGACCCCTAGTCGAAGTAATGTTTCGCAAAAGAATGATTCACGTCGTCAATGATTTCATAAATTTTATTATTAAGTTATTCTATTGTATGCATATGTAAAGTTGAATCCTAACGTTGGGACTAATTATATATAGTTGGAAAGATTAAAATATCGTAGATGGTCTCGCTTGTTTTTGGAGATGAGATGAGTTGAGATTAAAGTTAAAAAGTTTAAAAAAATATTGTTAGAATATATTTTTTAATATTATTTTTATTTTAGGATTTGAAAAAATTGAATTGTTTATTTTATTTTATATTAGAATTTAGAAAAGTTGTAAAGATTAGATGAGATAGATTTGAAAAAGTTGAATTATTTATTTTATTTTATATTAAAATTTTAAAAAAATTATAATAATAAAATTAAGATGAAATGAGATATTTTCTACAAACAATGACCTTAAATGCTATTCGTGGGCAACGTGAATCCCATCATTAAATATAATGACAATGACATTTTATATCTGTATTTTTCTCAAAATTATTGGAAATATGTGGATAAAAATATTATAAAGAATTCTTTAATGTCGTCATTCTTATAGTTTTCTTTAGTTTGATGATGTGTGGGATGGATTTTTTAGAGAGATTTTGTCGAGAAGATAGCTAAAAGAATGACGACATTAAAGAGTCAAATATGTTGGGCGGGTCTTATTCTACAATTTGCCCACTAAATTATTAAAAAATCAAATACACGCGGATTCCCCGACCCATAGAGGTATAACGAAATGAGTAGCCCGCTCCACATTACTGTTTGTGTATTTTCATTTTTTTTATTCATATTTTTTAAATAAATTTAAATATTTTAAAAAAAATCAATACACTTAAAATTACTTTCTTAATTATTAAGTAAAAATAAATTAAAAATATATAATTTTTTCCAAATGATACACTTAGGGTAGGTTTGGGGGGTGAGATGAGAATTTTGTGTTTTGTTTTAGAGTTTAAAATATTATTTTTTAGTTTTGAAATTTGAAAAAGTTGAATTGGGATTTGAAAAAGGTGTATTGGGATTTGAAAAAGTTGAATTGTTTATTATATTTTGTATGAGGATTTGAAAAAAGTGTAATGATGAGTTGAGATGAGATGAGAATTCTTGAAAATTCTCTTGTCCCAAACCAGCCATTAGACGATACATTTGAGACAACAAACTAACATTTTTCTAACAAAATGGAGTTCAATGATTGCGACCAAAGGCAGCAATTATCCTAAAATAAATATAAAATAAAATAAAATACAAGGCTGCAATTATACCACTTAACGACATCTTCACATTGATACATACGTATCACAAACTTCATGGAAATCAAATACTCTATACAACAACTCCCTCGGATATTGGCTATGAAAAAAGGCAACTGGTCAAACTATTCCACCGTGGATTCCATGTTTATTTATTATTTTCGTGTGAAATAAAATTTTAATATATTTTAATTTGTTTGCACAAAAATAGTGAGGCAGTGTTGACGGAGATAAGGTATAAACCCCAAGTGCATGGCACATAATACAACAAGTTGATCAGTGGATCTCAAAAAAAAAAAAAACAAGTTGATCAGCAATAAATCTAAAACGTTTCAAGTCATTGGGTTTGGACCTAATTTATGAGATTTTTCATTCAATATGGTATTTTATTATTTTGGGTTCGGACCTAATTGCTTGATGTTATATTAACTAACTCTTATGAAAATTTTCAATGTGGGACTTATGTGAGTTATTTTTGGGTTTGGACCAAATTGTACGTGTCTCATGTTAAATTAACTAACTCCTATGAAATGTTTAACTCACACGTGTGCCAAGTTTAAGTGGATAAAAATTCAATTTCAAAATATCATGAGTTGTCGGCATCCATATCTAGAATTACAAATATTTTTTTTTTTTTACAGATTTAAAATTTTAATTTGGTAAAAAAGACATTATAAGAACTCCTAAATTATGGCTTAAAATTAAACTTGCACTCTAAAATAGACGTTTGATTTAATAATGCTAGAATTTTTAAGTTTGGGAAATGTTACTTTGACACCTCATTTTAACACCTCTTATATTTTAATTTTTTTATTTAAAAATTAAGAAATTATTAGTGTATTGATATACTTTTTATACTTTTTAAAAATATTTAAAAATAATAAAAAAATATAAATTAAAAAATTAAAAATAAATAAGAAGATAATATTAAGCCGCAATGCTAATGCTGGGCGGCAGCCAAGCACTAATTTTAAGATTTGGTATCCTCCTTACCAACCGCACAACTTGATTGCACTTTAAAGTAAGACATTTAATGCTGGGATTTTTGAGTTTTGGTTTTTTGGTCAGATAACTTCAATCAAAGCAAGGAAGAATTCCATGTCTTACACAGCAACTGAGGACGTGGGAACCACCCATATTCTTTTCCTGCAAACCATATAGTTGTTATATATATAGACCTCAATGTTACATGTTTCTTTTCTGCTAAGCAAATAGGCAGTTTTGAGTCAATTATTTGTCGTTTTAGGGGAAATATGGTTTGGCTGAATTGTCACCAGAAGGCTGATCAGCAGCAGCTCTTGAATCTTGCCTCTCTAAGAGAACCCTTCCACATCCTTACAATCACCCTCCTCAGCCTTTTGCTTCCCCTCTCATTTCTCCTCCTATCCAGGTTAACTTGTGCTCACTACTATCTCCTAAGCCTGGACTACTCTTATAATCCTTCATCACAGATTTCTTCTTTTCTCTTATCTTTTGTCCTATATACCAACCCAAGTGTTCTCTACCTTTTTGTTTCCATTGTAAGCATAGCCACTCTGATCCACGGCTTGACAGGAAAGGTTATCTTTTTAAGCGAGTCTCCGGGGCCTGTTCTACGTTCCCATTTGTATATAGCATGGATCTTTGTATGTACATTACAAGTCTTCGTTGGTTTGGGCATCGAAGGAACCATAGCAGGAGGAATTGATGGCTCTAGTATTGGCATGGAGAGAAGCTTATTTCGCAAAGCAATTTTTTTCCTGGGGTTGCATGAAACGATGCTTCATTGGTCTCGGGTGGCAGTGAGGCCGGTGGTGGATGATACCATTTTCGGGGTTGCCAGGGAGGAAAGGTGGGCTGAAAGGGTGGCCATGGCCGCGAGCTTTGGTACTCTATGGTGGTGGAAGCTGAGGAATGAGGTTGAGGCTATGGTGGTTGTGGGTGAGTTTAAGAGAGAGCTGTCGATGGGTAGAGGGGTGGCTGACTTTGTTGCTTGGTGGCTCTATTACCTGACTGTAACAATTGGGATGATCAGGGTTGTGAAGGGTTTTATGTGGATTGGCATGCTTTTGTTAAGTAGAAGGGTGACAGGGAACTCAGCTGACTCTAATGGGGATGAAGACAAAGTTTGAATTTGACACTCTGTTATTATGAATTCTTTTTGGTACTCTTGAGTCTTGTTTTTGTTCTCTCATCAGAGACTCCCAATGTTGTATTCACTTCGTAAAAAGAATAAATTGGAATCCATAAACAACCTCAAAAGTGAATAGCGGATCCTAGTCTTTGTTGACATTTGTAACACACCCATCAACATTCATTTGAACAACGCTCTTACCAGAGGACATCTCTTACCAGAGGACATCTTGTCTCATGAAAAAACTGGTTCAACATAAAATAGCTTTAACATTTGTGGGAAGAAAACCTGGATTGTCAATGGTATAACTGCCAAACAGTCAAGTTTTAATTTACAGCTTTAACATTTGTCGATTGTTCCTACGCTCCTCATCCCCAAGCACCATCCACCAAACAGGTAAAAACAGAGCATCCCATGCAGATAGTATATATGAGGAATAAATGGGGAAAAAAAAAGAAAGAAAAAGAAGAAGAGGAAGCTGACTTCGTCCAACGGGTCAACAATATACATTTAATCTTATGCATATCTACCATTTATCCATGCCATCAACCATGCACTAAAACTGAGTCTGAAAGGGCCAGCTTTAGCATTCCAATGGACCTCATTCCTGTCTTCCAAAATCACATTTTGACGACCAACCTCTTCCCTGGTTAAGTGACTTGCTCGGCATATTGTGATGAATCTGTGGTCCTTTGGGATTTAATTATTTTTAACTCACACGTGCGTAATTAACATGTTTTAGAAGCTTGGAATACCTTCAAAGGAAAAGGAAAAGAACAGACTCAGGATGTCATGGCTTCGTCAACGAAGTTGTAATACTAGAGCACACCTTGGAAGGGATATTTACACCTATTTACACCCCTTCCAGGCCCAACGATCAAAAGTATGGTCGGCCCATGAGTTACGTATAGAAGAATGAGGGCACAGGGCCTGCACGGAAAATTGGTCGATGTGGAAAGATGGGATGCCGCCTACCCTAACATTGCCCTGCACATGCACGTTATGACAGGGTCACACCGCATTTAAAGCTTAGACATGAGACGTGGACAGAGATCATGACAAGACCTCATGTCCCTGACGAGACGCACAAAAGGTGGCCACACCCACCAACCTGCCACAAGGGCATGGCCTGGGAAGGCAGGCCACACCGCATTAAAGACAACAACGTGGTATCCCGTACGGGAGGCAAGAGCCTCTAACACGGGATACGGAATATCATCCCGACAAGTAATATAAAAACCAAGCACCAGGTTAGAATTCGGGACTTTCTCTTGCATACTGAAATCCTCTCCAAGGAACAGAAAACTGACTTGAGCATTTTAAGGTGACTCATCAACCCCGAGCCCCCATCTTCCTTGTATTGCAGGAAATTGAGCCCGATACCCGGTGTGCGAAACACATCATTAATACTAGTGCTGTCTGTGGATACTTTGTAAATTAACGTGTTCTTCGCATGCCAGCTGCAACACACTCTCAAACTACCCATCAATAGGGCTGTACAAAAACCAATCAAACCGGTCGAAACCGATCAAACCGACTGCAGGAGTCAAGAACCGGTGGAGAACCGGTCGGGATGCGATTGGAATTTGAAGAAACCAACACCAGTCCAGTTTTGTCCCGATTGTTCAAACCAGTGAACTAACTAATATAATAATATATATTTTATATATATTTAAGTGAAACGGCGCCGTTTCATAGAAACGGTAAAGAAACATATTAAACCGACTTAGGTTTAATCACCCACACCACCCTCGTCGTCTTCATTCTTCATCTCTCTCTCTCTCTCACAAACTCTCTCTACGACAGTAGCGGCGCATCCTCAAGCCCTCCAAGCCCAGCCTCCAGCGGCAGCAAGCCCAGCCTCCAGCGGTAGCGAGCCCGACCTCCAGCCATCCCTCTCCACCGTTCCCAGTTCCAGCAATGAAGTCCTCGGCATCGTTCTCTCTCCCTCTCTCTCTTTCTCTCTCAGATTCGCCCATTGTTTTGTATATTGTTGATTTTATTGTGAATTACTATATTTTTGTTGTAAGATTTTTGGTTTTTTTTTGTTGTGAATCACAGTATTTTTCTCTCCCTCACTGCCACCAAAGACGCTGACTAACCGACCGGAAGAAAACCGAGACTGACGTTAACGGTTTCTTCCCCTTCACCGGCCGGTTTCGAGATGATCATACTTTTAGCAAATCGGTGGTGTCTCGGTTTTGCGCTAAAACTAATGCCAAATTGGCCGTTGTTGGTGGACAATATTACATATTCGGGATCTCTTTTAAATTGATATCATAATCATAATCATCTGTAAGGGAGAAGAGGCATGCCTCTCAGACGAGTCAGACCTGTCATTTAAATTATGTTCAGGCTCTCCTTGTTACCCACCGCACAGCTTGGTTGCAAATATCCTATTACAGAACCTCAGAATCGGATCCCATGATTCTCACCAAATCCCACTAGTTTTGCTCTTAGATAGTTACCAAATATTTGTTTTAATTGTATAGCCATTTATGATCTTATTTCCATGTATATCATCCCTCCAGTACAGCTATATATTTACAAACTATATCAATTGGAAGAAAGAAATATCATTCAGCAAAATTGTTTCATAACATCTCCCATGCAGATATAAGCACGTCTCTTTGTTTTTTGTCAGATTATTTAAATTGTTTCATAACATCTCCTCACGAGGCTGTGTTTTTATATCAAAACAAAATCATATGATTTTTTTTTCTTTTATTTTTTCTTCGTTAAGTCATATAAAAACCATTTGATTTTTTTTTTTTAACAGTACCCCTAACAACAAGTATATAAAACTTTCTCTAGGCAAACAAAACGGGAATGAAGTTTTTTCTTGCTTAACGGATTGGAACTCTAGAAGCAGAATGAAAAGAGAGAAGTACCTCGAGAGGGAGGGCCATGAAGTCTTCGGAGGTGTTGTCTCGCATCTCCTTCACCTCCTGTAAGATCCTCTTCACGGTTGGGATCTTCCGATAATGTTTCTCTTCAGTCATGGTGTACATTATATCATACCGCGCGGGTTAAGACCTCGGTAATAGTACTATTCATCCAGGTTCTTGGACCAAAACCCGGGTTTCAAAACAGGGCCAGATCATGTTAACCCAGGTCGGAATTCGAATTGAAACTGATTTTTAAAATTATTGAACTCAGATGCTAGGTTCCACCCAAATTTTCTTTTCTTAATTAAAGCCTACATGTTATAAATATTTTAAAAAAAATGTTGAAATTCTATTTATTTAAATTTTAAAAAAAAAAAATTCAAAACATGTATAGTTAGTGTGTGAGAATGATAAATAGGAAAATTCAAAACCAAAAATCAGATCCCAAGCTGAGTAGCACCGATTAAAAATTTAAGGAAATAAATAAACTTCATTTTCAATTATTCGTACCATCTTAGAATATATAAATCCGTGTAATTCTTTTTAAAAAATAGATAAACATAAAACATATAAAAAATCTTTTTTATTTTTTTAACGATAAACCGCACTATTTTTAAAATAAGTGTGCAAAAATATTCAGACCTATATTTAGCTTTGCTAAAAAAAAATTGTAGGAAGAAAATGGAATTTAATTGTTTCGTATGTTTTGTCCAGTCTCTCCTGCAAGAGATTCTTTGAAACGAATAGGTTGAATCTATATCATAAAAATGTCCTCCTCATCTGTAGAATTTAATCTTTTATTTGGATCCTTACCCACATCTTAGGCGATGGAAACATCATAAAAGTATATCTTGGGATCGTTCCGCCGGACAATAAATATTAATTTCCAGGCATGCCTTTATTTAGTGTCAAAATAATCCTTGGCATGATTTGAAGGCGGCGAGCTAGCTGTGATGGGTACATCGACACGGCGACATCCTAGTTTGCGTTTAACGCCTTGAACGTTTCTTGATTAACCTGCGTGCCTGTCTCACGTGAATGCAAACTTGTTAATCTTAGCTTCTGGCCTCCTGATCTAGGATGACTGATACCTTCTTCTCTTTCACACCATATTTGGATGGAATCCAAGAAAATTATGGTCCTCTCGAAGACTTCAGGAAAGAGGAAGCCCCGTTCAAAGACAAACGGGACCATAATTTGATTGATATGGAAATGGGAGAAGCTAATCCTAACGAGTATGGTTTTCATCAAGGGGAAATGGCTAAGAAAGTAAATTACTTTTTGAAAGATAAACAACTTATACAGCACCAACAACCCATTGATGAATTTCATTTCAACGCTCTTTCCCCAACAACTCAGCCAATCCAGGAAAGTGCAGGGCTTGTGCATATCCCAGCCAGAGTTTCAGAAACTCCTGAAAACAATAAGCAAATGCCACATCCATCTCATTTAGCTTCTTCTCTAAAGCTCCTAACCAATTATGGAAGTGGTGGATTCAAGAAGTTGAAGGAGGAAAAGTTGATCAAAGTAGAGATTGAGACTAGTGGTAAAAGCGACAAGTTGTCAACCGCAGAAATCATGAAGGTGGCTGGAGCAAGGTACGTACAATTCTCTACCCAGATGTGTGATGAGTATAATTACATGCCCATGCATCCTTTTGGTTTTGCTCTTTCGGGTCTCTCCGAAGATGATAAAAGAGATGTGGAACTTGCGCACCTTCTTCTTGCTGCGGCTGAAAAGGTGGGATACCAACAATATGAGCGTGCAGAAAGAATGCTTCTACGTTGTGAATGGGTTTCTTCTGCCAGAGGTAATCCGGCCCAGAGAGTCATTTATCATTTCGCCGAAGCGCTTCGAGAGAGGATTGAGAAAGAATCAGGAAGAGTTACAATGAAGGGGTTCGAGGAAAAAGATGAAATCGTTCAGGGATTGACTAACACCCCCACATTCCTGATAAACTACAAACAGCTTCCTTTCACTCAAGTACTGGTATTCACAGGAATCCAAACCATGGTCGAAACCATTGCATCAGAACGGAAGGTCCATCTGATAGATATGGCAATCAGGTATGGAGTCCATTGGACAGTCTTGATGCAGGCTCTTGCAGACAGACAGAATTACCCCATCGAGCTTCTCAAGATCACTGCTGTTGGATCAACAGACTTTGAGGAGATAGGTACGAGGTTAGCCAGTTTTGCCAAGTCCTTGAACTTGCCATTTTCGTTCAAGTCAGTTATTTTATCAGACATGAAAGATGCCAAGGAAGAACTATTTGAAACAGAAGAGGGTGAAGCAATCATCATTTATGCTCCGTATGTACTGAGGACAATGATCCCAACACCTGATTCCTTGGAAAACTTGATGAGAGTGATGAGAAATCTCAATCCAACTATGATGGTTGTCATTGAATCAGAAGGAAACCATAATTCACCCTCGTTTGTGAATCGCTTCACCGACGCTTTATTCTACTATAGCGCATATTATGAAAGTCTCGATACTTGCATGAAACAGTATGATGAGGATCGAATCAGATTGGAAACAATTTTTGGTGATGCAATCCGAAACATGGTGGCAGAGGAGGGTGAAGAAAGGACTATTCGAAGTGTTCCGTTGGATGTTTGGAGGGCGTATTTCGGAAGGTTTGGAATGGTGGAAATTGGGATAAGTGAGTCATCTTTCAAGCAAGCTAGTTTGGTTCTCCAAAAGTTCGATTGCGGGAGTTGTTGCACAATACATACGAATGGGAAATGTCTAGTTGTTGGGTGGAAGGGAACCCCTATTCATAACCTTTCAGTTTGGGGGTTCTGTTGAGAGAGAGATCATGAGGGTGAGCATGTCTCTCTAGGTGTTTGTGTTCTTGGAAACTAATGTAGAAACTGGTTTTTGAGTTTTCTTCTTTTTAAACACTTCTTCTATCCATGTCTAAAACTGTCCTAGATTTTCTAATAGTTACCTGATGTTAGTTTATTTATACGGTTGGCTTGTAGACATGATTTTGACAATGTCTCTCATGCTAACCTCCAAAATTCAAATCCACGGCCTACTCAATAGTACCCACGAGACAGAGATATCACATACAATAAAATGAAATAATTCTTGAGCGTTATTAGGATGAAGTACTCATCATCACGAAATAACATTTGAAAGATTCAAAAGAAAGAAGGAAAGAGAAACTATGGCATCTAATCGAGAGCAAAAAGAACTCAGTTTAGAGTTCTTTCAATTCGCATAAGGGATGGGTCCCAAGAATCCTACAACAGAGTTTTGCAAAACTGACTCTCCCGGCCCCCACACTAGCCTGGACGGGGGCTAAGTTTTTCGGCCTCACCACCCTACCCCACTATAGGTGGGCGAACGAATTGGCCCATGCCCGTCCAGCCACTACATGCGGAGAGAGAGAGTGAGACAGAAAGGTGAGAGAGACCGAGATACAATGACAATGATGCAAAGACTGCAGCGAAGGCGAGAGATCGAGAAATGGGAGAGAGTGACAGGGAGCCGAGAGAGAGAAAGGGAGGCAAGAGGAGTGGGTTCAGCAGGGGGAATGTTTTACTTTAAACAAAATGACGCCCTTTCATTTAGATCTTTTTTTAAAAATATATGCAGTATATATATATATATATATATATATATATATAGATACACATACATATAGGAAAACGCTTCAGGCCGGATGGGTGCCAAACGTATCTTTTCACCGGCCAATAAGAATATGCAACGTAGACATTTCATGGGAGAGTGATATGAAGTGAAATGTAGTGGATCTTGTCTACCTCTCTCCTCTCCCTCTCCCTCCCGAATCTGGGGAGCCAAACACAAAATTACCTTTAGCACGACGGAACCCATCTGCGCGACAGAGCCAAATCTTGGATTTCAACTGGCTCGGGGAAAATTTCGTTCGACAACCTTTTATGTGAAGTTAAGAATTCATGTCCACCACTTCCATGAGAGTTCACTGTCCTTGACTGTCTTAAGCCGTTGATACCAATATGGCCTGGAATGGCAGCACCCTCTGATGAGCTGCGCCGCCAGCTACCAAAGAATGTAGAACTCCAAGATCTCCTAGATGACATTGTTTGCAATCTTGCAGAGCTCGAACTCTCCTCCCTAACCACCTTTAAAGGGTTTTCCAAAGCTTTGAGGATATATTTCATTGGGGGGCGTCTAGAAGGCTTGGGGTTAAGGCATGACCTGGCCACAATTGCCATTAACCATACCTTTTTGAATAAATCCTCATCGACTATCAGAGATGGATCAACAATTTTAGTTACCAATTCCTTGTCATATGTGCTAGTGTAAGGCAGTATTTGTTCCAACCACTCTTTTGTAGTGACATCGTCTGATTTGCTGTGCCAAGCTTACCCATTACAAGCTCAAGCAAGACCTTCCCAAAACAATATATATCATAGGCACAAGTTACCGATGATAAGCCTGTCCATTATCAAAGAAAGAAAAAACTAGTAAGTTCTCTTCTCTAAATACAATGCAGTTGGAAAGGAAAAAATGTTTGAAATGCCAATTGCATAAAGCCTACATAGTCACTCTCCTCACCAGTTGCCAAGCTGAATTACTATCTTTAAATAACAGACTTGCTTCATTAAAGTATGAATGAACCTAAAACTTAAGTTGAATGGGAAGTAATAGATATTATCTGTGAGGATAAAAGGTTGTCTAACGAAATTTTCGCCTAGCCAGTTGAAATCCAAGACCTAGAGAGCCAAGATGAGCATTAGCTGAAAAGGGAGGGAGGGAGAGAGAGAGGGAGAGAGAATGAGAGAAGTAATTCTTTTTACTATAAGACAGATCTAGTGCATTTCACTCCATTTTACTTTTTCATAGAATGCCTATGTGGCATATTCCTATTGGCCGGTGTGAATACACGTTTGGCACCCATCTGGCTCGAAGCGCAACTCATACATATATAGTATAATGTTACACACCACACTCTCATCTCACTTTCATCTTACTATATAAAATGTGGCATGCTTATCACCAGTAGATGATAAAGAATCATCCAATAAAAGATTATCTAATTGTGATAAATAAATCACATCATACATATTAGGATGAAAGTCATAAAATGATAGTGTGGTGTATAGAATTTTTTATATACAATGTCACACGCAACACCCGTCTCCACTTTTTTTTAAGGGAGTTGGCGCTCACCCATTTGCTCGCCTAATGTAAGTAGACTGCCCACCCACTCCCCCACCCCAAGCCAAGCCCAAGCAGGTGTCTCGGGCTGGCCAATTCAAGTACCCGGCCCCCACTCCTAATTGGTTATAAACTTTGGAGCAAAGTCAACTTATGGGCTGGTAGGAGTTTGAATTTTAACTTCACTGAGAATAATAGCATTGGTTTAGGCAAAATCTTAGCCAAACTTTGGCTAATATCCCACTTTTTGACTTTTGTCTATTCACTTAAACTTTAAACCTCATGTTAATTAGCATTCCCACTTTCTATAATGATAAATCTTATTTTTTATTTTTTATCTAATTTTTAAGGGCATATTATTCACTTATTTATTTTTAAATACTTATTTATTTTTATTTTCATAATTTTCATTATTCTTTTATATTACACCACGTCAATTATGTGATTAAATTTAAAATAAATAATAACATTGTGTTACTAAAAATGTTAACCAATGGGCTTGTAAAACGTAGGAGTTCATTCTCATGGGACAACCCACGAAGGCACGAAGTACCAAGTACTTAAAAATGTTTTATTCAGATATTAAAAAGTCAGACCAACTCTATTCTTTTTAAAAAATACTTAACTCATCTCATTTTATCTAATTATTATAATTTTAAATTTTAATATAAAATAAAATAAACAATTCAACTTTCTCAAATCTCAAATAAAAAAAAATATTAAAAAAAAATATTATAATAATATTTTATTCAATCTTTTAACTTTAATCTGTTATGATTCTCAAGGGTGAAAACCAAAGGCATCGACGCTGCTTTGATCCAAAACCAAAACCGCATCAATGCCTTAAGATTATGTAAATCTCGACTGAAACCGGCCGGTGAAAGGGGAAAAATCATCATTATCGATCTCAGCGTAGCTACGGTTAGTTCGTTCTTCGATTGCGACGGAGGTGACCCTGCCGCTACGTACAAAGCCTTAGTGTGTGTGCGCGTGCGCGCGCGCGAGAGAGAGAGAGAGAGAGAGAGAGAGAGAGAGAGAGAGAGAGAGAGAGAGAGAGAGAGAGAGAATGCGACACGCCGTGTGTCATGAGAGAGAGAAAGGGAGAGAAAGAAGGGGGTGGCGTGAGAAATGAGCCTGAGGACGAAGAAGGAGAAACAAGAAGAAGGTGTTAGGATTTTAAACCCTAGAGGAAATGGCATGCCGTTTGCTTTATATTTTTTTTCAAACACTGAGTCTAAAACGACACCGTTTCACTCACTTAAGTGAAATGGCACCGTGTGTAATTTAAAAAAAAAAATCATTTTATCCTATCGGTCCGTTCAGCGGTCCAGCCCAGGATTAAACCGGGACAGAACCGCTGAACATCGATTTTTGCAAAATTCAACCGCTCGCCGACCGGTTCTACTCCGGTTTCGGCCAGTTCCAAGCTCCAACCGCCGGTCTGGGTCGGTCCCAGTCGATTCTTCGGTTTCTTGTACAGCCATAATGATCCCACATTAACTAAGTATGTAATTGATTGGTGGTTTATAAGCCCCTAGGCACATTTCCCTTGTAAGCCAGTTTTCAAGGGTGAGTTCTACGTAGTAAATTCATAATAAATAGTATTAAAGTCACCCCACGTCTAAGGTTATGTTGAGACGGTTGCAATCGTGCTGCACGGGGGGTGATGCCGACATGGCAATAGTAGTCTGGAGCTAGGAAAGGCCTAGCGCACAACCAACCCGTGTGAGCGTCGGGATCGCCATGGATGTCAGCTACAAAACGTGGTGGTTGTTAAGATCCCACATCGACTAAGTATGGGATTGGTTTGTGGTTTATAAGCCCTTAAGCACCCTTCCCTTGTAAGTCGGTTTTCAAGGGTGAGTTCTACCTAGTAAATTCATAACATAATCTCAACTTATCTCATCTCATCTGTAAAAGTAAAAAAGGCTATAGGGGGCGAGAAAGGGGCAATCTTAGCCCAGGCCCCCCCTCTCCGCTCCTCAGGCCCCAAAAAATATATAATTGCATAAACAAAAAAATAATTTTGTTAACAAAACGATATTATTTTGTTAGTGAATTTTTTTAAAAGTGAAACGAAGTCGTTTTGGGAATTAAGTTAAACCTAACTCCCTCCCCCTGCAATCTCTCTTCACCCTCTCTCTCTCTTTTTCTTTTATGCGGTACTGCCCTCTCAGACCCCCTTCTTGTGGTCACCGCGATGGCGCGGCCCACATCATATTCTTCTTCTCATCATCCTCCTTCTCTTCTTCTCAGGTCCTCTCTCCCTCTAGCAGTTGCCTTGTGCCGGAGCTCGTGGGTTTGAGAAATCGGTTTTACTAGTATAGTTTTTTTTTTTAATTTGTTGTATATTGTGTTGTGGATTTATATTTTGTTGTAAATTTTTCTTTTCTTTGAATTTTTTTTCCCTGATTGTGATAGTTGTGGGTGGGCGGTAAACGGATGAAGGTTCTGCCCCTGCATCCCGGCACATGAACAGGGGGCCCCACCCAGGTGGGTGCGGGTAGCACCCTTACAACTTAGAGCATGACCTAAATTTGTATTCACATGTTCTTACCCATTCTTGTCACCTATATATATATATATGCCTGCACCATGAGAGCAGTGTAACCAACTAGAAGTCTTTTTTTGTTTCTTTTACAATGAAAGTCCTAATAAAATATTTTCTTGTTTTGTAAAAAGTCCCTATTTTTTGTACGAGTGAAGTCCTATTTTGTCTGAATGAGTGAGATTGAACGTTTTGTGACCTTGATTTTGAATGATTTTGTTACTATTTTCTTATAATCGATTTTTTGGCTAGTGAATTTCTTTTCGATTGACTTGGCAAGTAGATGTAAGTTTTTCTTTAAAAACATAAAACAAAAGCACTGAATCACTTAAATTATTTTTACTACTTCTCAGCAATCTTATAATCTCTATTCGCTGCAAGAATTTTATTGAAATCGAATATCTTCTCCTTTGGTCGAACGCTCATCTTTTATATATAAGCAGAATCTGTGGGTATGCGATTTTTTGGATTTGAGTTGTTAATGTCAAAGAATTTCACAACAGGTTGGAATGGAAGAAAAAGTCATTCTTGGCCCACTATGAAGACTCGGGCCTCGATTGATATCATTTGGAGGCCCCAACAGTGGTTTGATGCTGCTGTATGGCGTCGGTGCGTACATACATGACAACGAATAAGAAGTAAATGCAAGAAAAATAAATAAAGTGAGACACATAAATTTATGTGGTTCAGCATAATACCTACGTTCATGAGTGTTTAGGAATGAGAAATTCACTATAATATAATTGTTTACAATTTTTTAGTCTCTCATTTCTTATTGTACAATAGAAGTTGGAAATCTATTTGCTGAATGAGATATTCTCGCTGAAGCTCTTATCGTGAGGTTGAAGAAGAAGAACCCGAAGTCCCAGAAGCCCCTTTCTCATCTGATCTTATCTCTTTTTTATCCTTGACCTTGGGAGTGATGAGAGATGGCAACTTTATTTCACTTATCGTTGGAGTACCTGAGTTATTTTCCCACATTTCTCATTTTTCTCTTCTTTTTTTTTTCCTCTTACACTCTCTTTTCACTTGTCCCCTATTTGAGTCATCTTTGTCTCTTCTTACTCTCTCTTCTTATTTGTCTTCTAGCGAGGGTCATTTGATAGGTTGGCCTGGTTATTTGAGCTTGAGGATTTTCATCCCCCTTCACGAGTGAATTTTATCATTGTTTTCTCTTTTTCAAGTTTTTATTAGCAAATATCTTCATGATTGTCTTAGCCAGTAAAAAAAACGAATCACATAAATTATGATTTCTTATGTGATTATTGAAATTAATGCAATAATCTCTCTGTTAACGCCTAAAAATAATACAACAGGCTGAAATGGGAAAAAGAGTCATTTCTGACCCGTTATGGCGATTCGGGTCTCAATCGTTATGGTTTGGAGCCCCCAGTGATGGTCTAGTGCGGCTGTATGGTGTCCGTACGTACATCCATGATAATGAACAATAAATAAATACATGAAAAATAATTAAGATTGAGACATACAAATTTATATGATTCGACATAATGTCTATGTCTACGAACATTTGAGAGAGGAGAAACCATTATAATATAATTGTTTTATAATCTCTCATAGTCATTCATCATCATTGTACAATAGAGATCAGAG
Source organism: Pterocarya stenoptera (assembly GCA_003123785.1). Classification (NCBI taxonomy): domain Eukaryota; kingdom Viridiplantae; phylum Streptophyta; class Magnoliopsida; order Fagales; family Juglandaceae; genus Pterocarya; species Pterocarya stenoptera. The sequence goes on along the minus strand of QEOT01008613.1, from coordinate 25,968 downwards.
ATCTATTGTCTGAAAGTGACCATGTCGTTAGTACTCTGGTTGCGAGGTTGAAGAAACTAAAAGGGAAGTCGAAGTAGTCATCTGGAAAATCTCTTGAAAAGTCCCCCAAAAATCGTCTGGTTCCTCATTTTATCTTCTGCCTCTTTGTTCTTTTATGTCACATTCTCTCTCCCATTTTTCATTTTCCTCCTAACACCCTGTCCTTCCTTAACCTTTTATTCTCTCTTTCATTCTCTATTTATTTTCTCTTTCTTTCCTATGATGAGACCCCCACCTTTAGGCTGCTTTTTTTTTTTTTTGGTTAGACTGCTGGACTTAGAAAACTAAGAAAACCACTTTTGAGCCTGGGATATTATCCCCTCCACTCTCTTTGCCGCAACAATTTTACTGAAGCCTTGAAAATAATTCTGAAACTATTTTCTGCGGTTTGACTTGCCTAGAAGTCAGCACTGACAACCCAGAACCAGAAATAACCAAGTACAATGGCGTCCTAATTCCTAAGGCCAAGAACTTATGTAAGAATTAAATTGTAAACCACATACATATGCATGCATAAATGAATTATGAATAAGATAGATACTGGTACATATGTGTAGCCAAGAAAAAATAAATATAATATAGACACAAAATAAAACTCTAGACATGATCGAGAGTCGAGACATGTCATTGTACTCTACAGTACTCATCTAGATAAAATATTAGCCTTTCTGGTTAACGTCAATATCGGATCACATAGACTCTGTCGAAACTTGCTCGCAGGCTGGACTTCGTCGTTTTTCATACAAAAATAATACTAATTTAGTTTGTAGCAATAGTCATCTGTATGTATGCTTTCCCTTGTTTCAGGCGATGAAGAGACAACAACCACGCATACAATAGCATTGTGTCGTCGTCACTCAAGACTTTGATTTCTCACCTACTTTATTTCATCATCAAAATCCAGTCCTTGGCATTTCATGGCCGTTGGCAGCGATGGATACATCGAGATCTCAACATCATGGTTGGCATTGTGTTTTTATGTTTTGTTTTCTACGTCACCATTGCCGTGATCAATGTAATTGAGCTTGAGTGCAGATATTGCAGGTCTTGGAGTCGGTTTTTTTCTAGATAACCATATTGACTCACTTGAAGGAAGATTTTCTGGTTATTTTCTGGCTTTCCTGCTCTGTTATGGATAACACCTTCTTCTTCTCTTCAACCCCATTTGATTTTGATGGAATTCAAGGCAGTTTTGGTTCTCTTGAAGGCTTTGAGAAAGCGAAACAAGACCACTTGTTTAATTTTGAATCGGGAGAGGGTAGTCCTATTTCTACTCGATATGGTTTTCATCATGGGGACATAGGTAATAGAGGAACTCATTTCTTGAAAGATCAACTACAGCAACAACAACCCAAGTCAGGATATCAAACATTTGATGAATATCACTTCAACCCTGTTTTCCCACCAACAAAAACAATCCGAGAAAGTACAGGGCTTGTACATCTCCCCACCAGAGTTTCGGAAATTCTTGAAAACGACAATCAATTTCCACATCCATCTAATTCGTTAGCTTTTCTAGAGCTCCTACAAGATGATGGAAGTGGGTTCCAGAGATTGCAGGGAGAAAACTCGGAAAAGTTAAGCGAGATAAGCGCTGAAACTTGTGCTCTTAGCCGCAAATTATCAACCGAGGAAATCATAAGGGTGGCTGGAGCAAGGTATGTACAATTATCTACTGACCAGATGTATAATTATAATTACCACATGCCTATGCATCCTTTTGGTTTTGCTCTCTTGGGTCTGTCTGACGATGAAAAAAAAGATGTGGAACTTGCCCACCATCTTCTCTCTGTGGCCGAGAAGGTTGGCTACCAACAATATGATCGTGCAAGCAGATTGCTTTTACGTTGTGATTGGATTTCTTCTTCAAGGGGTAGTCCGGTGCAGAGAGTTGTTTTTCATTTTGCTGAAGCGCTCCGAGAGAGGATTCAAAATGAATCAGGAAGGGTCAGAGTAACGGGATTCGAGCAAAACAATGCAATCATTCAACACTTGGGTAGCAATAGTGCATTGCTTAAATTTTACCAACAACTTCCTTTCCCTCAGATAGCGCTATTCACAGGAATCCAAGCCATAGTTGAAAACGTTGAATTGAAGCGTAAGGTTCATTTGATAGATATCGAAATCAGGTCTGGAGTGCATTGGTCACTCTTGATGCAGGCTCTTGCAGAGAGACGAGATTTCCCCATTGAGCTTCTTAAGATAACTGCCATTGGACTTGGATCAATCGGCAACGAGAGTATAGAGAAGACCGGTAAGAGGTTAGCTATTGTTGCCGAGTCCTTAAACTTGCCCTTTACATTTAAGTCTGTTTTGTTATCAGACATGAAAGATATCAATAAAGAACTATTCGAAATTGAAGATGAAGAAGAAGTGATCATTTTTGCTCCATTAGTACTGAGAACAATGATTTCAAGGCCTAATTGCATGGAAAACTTCATGAGTGTTATCAGAAATCTCTATCCATCTATAATGGTTGTCTTTGAAGTAGAAGCAAACCATAATTCACCCTCATTTGTGGATCGCTTCATTGAAGCTTTGTTCTTTTATTGTGCATACTTTGATAGCCTGGAGACTTGCATGAAACAGTATGATGAGGAGAGGATGAGAACGGAAGCACTTTTGGGTGAACACATCAGAAACCTTGTAGCAGAAGAGGGTCGAGGAAGGACTAATCGGAATGTCACCATGGATGTCTGGAGGGCGTTCTTCTTAAGGTTTAAAATGGTGGAAATTGGGTTAAGTGAGGCATCCCTACGCCAAGCCAGTTTGGTCGTCGAACGGTTCTCTTGTAAAAATTATTGCACATTGGATAAGAATGGGAAAAGTCTACTTGTTGGGTGGAAGGGAACCCCACTTCATTCCCTTTCGGTTTGGAAGTTTAATTAAAATAGAGGCGCAGCAGCCAGCATTTGTGTGGAGTTGCCAGGTTTCATTCTCAACAACTTCAAAGGTTTTCATCACTGTGTGTCCCGGACATCTTTGATTCTTTATACCCTATCCGGCTTGAATGAGGGTTTACCATTTCCGCCATAACATATTGATATAGTGAACTAAATATGTATGTATCTGCAATGCTTTCGGCAACCCAGAGCTAGACTTGACACTCGCTTTCCCGGGCAGTCGGCCTCATTTGTTTTCATAGTTCATCTCTTCTCATCCCATCTCGTCATTATAAAATTTTTTAAATTCTCGCATAAAATAAAATAAAAAATTCAACTTTTTCAAATTTTAAAACAAAAATAAGATTAAAAAATATATATTCTAATAATATTTTATTCAACTTTTTAATTTTAATCTCAACTCATCTCACCTCATCTAGGAAAGCAAACTAGACTGAGCATTGTCATGTCTTGGACAATTTGTCTATGTTTGTTTATTTTGTGAAACAAATGCAGTACGTAGACTCTGAAGAACAAAGCAAGTCTACTATTCTTTTGTTAAACATGAATCCAAATATTAAGAGTTGCCTCTTCTTGACTAGTTTATTTCATTTACCTTGGGATTATGGTTCAATCTTTTATGGGCATCGAATCTGGTTTCAGTGTTTTAGCTAGGAAGATTCCTTAAGAGTTATATTTCATGCCGGTGCAAGAAACGGGAACAAACAGAGTAACGAAAGACTTGTAATCTGCAAGTAGATTCGCACGCTTCCAGCTTTAAGCGCTGGCAAATCGGATAGAGAAATTGTATTTGTAAGTCTAGAGTTATGAAAGTCTCACGCATTCTTTTTTAAATATAAGTGAATAAATTTGAGATTTATATTAAAAAATTATTTTTTTAATAGTAAACTCTATTTTTTTTCAATTAAACGCGTGAAACTTGCAGACCCTAAGACAACATCATGGGGTCTCACACGTACAATTGTAGCTTTTTCCCGTGAAGTGAATGGACTTGATTAAAATATGTTGCCATTTATAACCAACTAATGATCCGATAAAAACTCAAGTCATATTTATTTTATAGTCCAAGAGATCTCATCAATGTTGAAATTTAAATCTTGTGAAATACTTATAATTAGTATGAATTTCTTTCTTTGGCAAACTACCTAATACTAAATTTAAGATATTACATTTTCATTAGTGAAAAAAGACAAATATAAAAGATGGTCTAATTATATATATATATATATATATATTACAAAGAGTATCAATAGAACAATTTATTGTAAGGTTTCTTGACAGCTGGTGGTGTCAAGAAATTGAGGGTATTTCAACAATCTTGGAAGTAGGATTTTTGCTCTAGCGGGTATTTCACATATATTATAATTTGTATAAATTTTTTAGACAATATTAAATATTGGAGACTCAATTCAAGAGTTCTAGAATAATTTTAAAAGTTAGAAGACTCATTTCATGAGACACTCTATAAAAAGAAAAAGAAAAAGAAAAAAAGAATAATGATAAGCTTACTACCCTCCTACTACCCATTTATTACTTTTTATTTTTTTTAACTTTTTTTATTTTACTTAATGGTTAAGAAAATGACTATTAATGAAGTTATGTATTTTTTAAATTTTTCTTAATAATTAAGGATATTAAAAAAATATTTTAAAGAAAATAATAAAAAATAAAAATTTTAAATACACTATAACTTAGTAAATAAGTAGTAGGAATGTAGTAAACCTATTATTATCCAAAAAAAAAACTCTTAAGTGACAACTTTAGTAAACTTTAATCCAATGAAAGATTACAACTTTGTATCATTAGATTAAACTGTTCATCCAGGCCAGGTTTTTTCCCGACCTAGTCCGGAACCCGGATTCCAGTTCCAGGTTCTGGCCCTAATTAAATCCAAGCTGAAACCCGGATTATAAAGCCCGCACTAATACAGTCCGGATGCGGGTAACCTAATGCGGGTTCTGGATTTCCAATATAGTACCCTCATTTATACGATTAATAAAAAACAATAATACCCACATTTCATTTTCATTAGCTATATTCTCTCTCTCTCTCTCTCTCTCACACACACACACACAATTTGCCTTAGGTCATCGTCGTCCCCCCTCTCTCTCTCTTCTCTTCTTCTCTTCGATCAAGCTTCTGTTTCTCACTTGTGCTCCGTCGTCGTCTTCTTCTCTCTCTCTCTCTCTTCTCTTCGAGTTTCTCAATTGTGGGCCGTGGCTCCGTCATCTTCTTCTCTCTCTCTTTCTCTCTTGTGCTGAAACACTAGCTCCTATCACTCTTCCTCTGCCAATCGAAGATCTGGTCCTCGTGGCCGTCGTTTTCTGCTTGACAAAAACTAAATTATATTCTCTATGTTAGTTCTTCTTAACAAACCGAAAGTTCATATTTACACTTCCAAATCTTTTTTTTTACAGTGTTTTAGATCTGTAAGTATGTGAGAAAGGATTAGGGTCTGTTTTGGGTTTGTTTTTAAAAGTGGGTTTTTTTAATTATTTCAGTCTGTTATATGCTGTTATTTTGCCAGATCTACTATTTTTTCTGGTCTTGGCTTGTTTTCTGTGACTAGTTTTTGTTCTCTCTATTGATTTTGGATTTATTTTGATGTGAATATTTGAATGGAGTAATCTTTGTGTAGTGTTTTTATAGGTTAGATCTGGATTTATGAGACCTAGAAGGAAGAAGAGTGAAAATATCCATAATCACAAATTCTCCTAATAAGATCTGGATATGGGTTTATGAGATCTAGATCGTGGGCATAAGTTTTAGATGATTTTGAACCCATTTTCTTACAACAGATTTGATGCTAAACTCGTATATATAAATTAATGAGACCTTTCATAATAAGAACTTGTTTGTGACTTTCTGGTTGGATTCTTCTTTGTGATTTATATGCACACACAGGGTGTATGACAAAGTAATAAATAATTTTCTCCCTGGTTTACGCATGATTTCAAATGAATTCGCTAAGTGTTGGCATCAAATTCAGTGATTTCACAAAAATATACTGCAATTTAAGTGTGCTGTTCGGGACTCTGAAGAAAGTAGGATAGAATAAACTGAATAGGGTTCTGGCTTTGACCATGTCTATGGTTTTTGGTTTGGTGTAAGATTAAAACCTTGGGATCAATGTTTTGAGAACTTAAATGGCATTTTCCCTTTGCACTCAAGCAGCACTTGAAATCGAATGTTCATTTTTTGGTCATCCTGTTATGTTTTTGTTGTCTTTAAGGATTAATTGGTCGTTCTAATCAGTTGATAGATTGGGAAGTGCTATAGAGTTTCTCTTTCTTCAATTTGGCAAACTATGTTACAAGTCCTTGCTTTAGCCTTTTAAGTGGTATATGGTTGGGTCGGGGTGGTTATTTTTTTGTTTCAAGTTCTAAATATTTCTTTGAAAAGAAATACAATATACTAAATAAATATGGATCTTACACCATTTGGTTAAGTCATTAACGATATATTGTTCAATAGGTTGAGTCGAAGCTAAGAGACAACTTCGAGGCTGGAACAACAATTGGCAGAAGAGCAAGATGCTCGACTGAAGGTTTAGATATATAAAAAAAATGATACTTTTGTAACTTGATAGACGACACAAGTACTAACATATTGTTGCTCTGCTGATGGTGTAGATATATATTGGATATCATTTTAAGCTAGGCTAATCTTTCATGAAGTTTTTGTTTGTTCTCTTGCAATATATTGGACACAATCTCAATTAAAACAAGAAAGAAAATTATGGCCGAGAAAACATGAGGTTTTATACTCTGTGAATTAAATGCATTTACTTGGTCAATTCTGAACAGAGAGAGTAAGAAGTTATTTTATAATTAATGTTGTTGTCAAATATAGTTTTTCCAAACAGCTTTCTCAATTGGAGATGTAATTATTGTAGGAATCATTTTAAAATTTTTAGATATGGAATAATTTTTAGATGACCCGAGCTAATTTGGTTTGGGTTCCGGCCCAAATTTAAAACTCAAGTTCTGGTCCAGATATATTCAGGTTCCCCAGTCGGAATCCGGATGATCAGTCCTTCATACAAACATGGGCTTTGGGAAACGCCACGCTCCTCGTCCATTTCTCAACAAGAGTAGGGCAAAACAGAGATTTAACCCAATACCACCAAAAAGTCACAGCCATCGTTGGGTTCTCCAATTTCTTTGGTTTTCGCCGCAGATCAGAAATCTGATCGATTATTCGGCCAAAAAGATTTCTTTGTCTACACCTTTGGTGAAGTTTTTGGTTCCTTTTGTCAATGATTCTTTTTTTTTTTTCCATCATCTGTTTGGTTGGTGAGAAAGCGTTAAAAATAACTGAAATCTTAAGTGCTGGGTATCAGATATACGTCATTGATGGCTCTATAGAAAACCCATCTAACTGAGCCTCTAACACGCGTACTTTTATATTTGGATCTAGAATCGGTAATTATTTTTGCGAATAGTAAGGACAATGAACATGTTGGTTTTTTTTTTCTTAAGAGCTAAAATATCGGTACTTTTTTTTATCAGGAGCTGCCTTAGATTTCATCATTTTTTACTTACATTTTCCCGTGAAAAGTTGAGTTTTTTTTTACTATATACAAAGATCACGTGTAATTTTGTTTATTTTTCCTAGGCATGATGTTGCTCAAGTTATATTTAGATAATTTAAAAAACTAGTTTTACCAGGTCCTTTTGTACTCGAACTGAATAGTGTGTATTTAGATAACAAAGTGATTTTCTTTGTTTTGGGCCTTTGGTTTTTGACACTTGTTTTGTTTGCTGGTTCTTTGTGTTGACTTGAATTCCAAATGTAAAGGAAACTATATATTTTCTTGGGGCTGAGAGGATCACAAAGGATTTAACTGTATAGTGAACATAAGCTCACAGACCTACGATGATGGATGTAAAGGTTAGTGTGCCAAAGTAGTTGACTGGAGTAGAGAAGTTTTCCCAGATGTCGTGAAATGCTGAAACTTCGGTTCTGATGAACAAAAATTTCTGGGTTTATTTGTTAAGTCTCTTCTTGGTTACTGAGTATTTGACCGTACAATTCAATACCTGGTATGCTTCTTGTTGCAAATAAGATTGATTCTATCGGCACATGGGGCATGAAGATTAACACCTTTTGGAAGTTTGTAAAAACAAGATTCCCCATATTCTTTAATGGACTGCATTGAGACCATTACCGTTCTGTAATATTCCATTGTCAATCTGAGATATAGTTTAGTTGCTTTTGTTTTAATTTATTGATTTGTTTCTAGTGCTTTCGGGCCTCTTAAGAAGGGGGAAAAAGATTAAAATGCCATCTTCTACGTGCAGATTTTACAAGCTTCCTATTAAAGAAGCAATGGCTGGTTCTAGGGTTGCCCATGCCACCTTGAAGGGACCAAGTGTCGTCAAGGAGATATGCATTGGGATTGTACTTGGTTTGGCTGCTGGTGGCTTCTGGAAAATGCATCACTGGAATGAGCAGATGAAAGTGAGGCAATTTTATGACTTGTTGGAGAAGGGTGAGATTAGTGTTATAGCGCAGGAAGAATAAATCTTCCTAGTTTCTGTCATGATTATATGGGTACATCCAGTTGTTTGTTCATAATTTTGTGTTCCCTTCCATCTGGCTCCCGACTCTAAGATGAGCTTATTTTGGATTTTTAAGTGAATAATACATTGTACTCATTTGCAGACTGCTCGTTTGCTTTAGATAAACACGTGAAATTTCATGGTATTTGCTTGTGGTTTCTCCTACGATTGTTCAAGGGAAAAATCGAAATTCAAATTGTTTAAAGTTATAGTGCATGTGTACAACTCACTTCCACAGCTTGAATTAAACAGACCTGTGGAGATAGACAAGCTTGATATTTTTTGAGACTTGGATGCACAATTCTTTGTATAATCTTATGTTCTAGGTTAACTTATTGCCTGCTGACCAATGTGTTCCCAATTTTACTGGCAAGTTGTACAACCAGAGGTATGCTTCTCTCTGCCCCGGGCAGCCTTGCTCCCACCCTCTTTGCATTTTGCTCATGAGATGAACCAAACCTTTACAAGCATCCGTAAGAACTTCAGTAGTCACTCACACTGCCGGGCAGAGGAACGGCCAAACAGAGTTCAAGCAGCCCATGTTTCCTAGAGAGGAGAAGACGAGATTGGAAATTAACGGCGCAAGAGGGGGTAAGGTTGATGGACAAGCCCTAAATGAAAAGTAAAAGTGTTGGTTTCATAGTTTAAGCTTTAAAAAGTTTCATTTTCCATGTTAAAAAAGGACGGACAAGTGTTTTAAACTTTAACAGATAGACATATTCCCACTCGGTACCCGCCCATCTTTTGTAAATTTAGTTAGAAATTCACTGCCAAAGTAAAAGGGGTGCAAATCCGCCCATTATCTTGGGAGTTGGCTGGGTGTGTGGTATACCCCATCTGCTATGCCCAACCCAACGTGTAATATCAAATATGTCCAAACTTATATGAACACAACACACGCACACACTGAAATTATTGCTCATTCTGCCATATCTAGTGCATTAAATTCACAGATGAATGCTACAACCGATAGAAAATCCTTCAAATTAAACCTTCGAGCGAAATAATGAGCTCTTATGCACTTGGACAACAAATAATTTTGTGCAAAAAGCTTTTTATGGGCACCAGCAACTAATACAGAAAATACATCCCATGATTAAATGATTAGATTACGCATTCGGAACCTTGAAAAAGGTGATTAGATATAAAACAGAAATAAATGGTTGAAAAGGTGATTAGATATAAAACAGAAAGACATGTTGCGTTTGGTTACCAAACTCAACTGAGTTTAGTTTAATTTTAACTTAAGTCTAACTTTCAAATACTCAACTCTCAAATTATTAAATTCATTCCAACTCAAAACATTCTTACATATGGGACCCATAACTTTTTCAACTTAAAATATCTTTATACGTGAAACTTATAACCTTTTTTCAATTTTTCATAAAAGGTATTAAACTCATTGTAACATCCAAACACATTTTAAACTCAGTTTAGATAGCTCCACATAACTCCATCAACTACTCAACTCATTATTATTCATAAAAAAACTCAACTCAACTGAGCTGAATTTGTTTATTTTCACAACATTTTTATCTTATTTTATCACATTTAATTATTATAATTTTTTTAAATTTTTATATAAAATAAAATTAATAATTCTATTTTTATAAATCTTAAAATTAAAATAATATTTTTTTCTAATTTTTAACTTTCATTTTAATTTCAACCTATCTCGTAAAACAAACTAGGCCCTATAACAAGACTTTGAGAGGAGAATGAAAGAGAGAAAAAGAATGTGGTGGTAGTGACCTGCAGGTGCTTCCGGTGCTCTCATTCGCATCGTGTACGCCACGTCACCGAACCTTCCCCCGTTTCAGAGGGCCAACATTACTTATTTCGTCTCTCCCTCGGGCCTCGGAGTGGCATAGCAGAGCAGCCATGGTGTCCAAAGCAAGCGACTCTGCCATCAAAATCAGAGTCAGTCTCTCTCCCCCCCTAATATTGAATCCGCTACTTCCTTCAGCGGTTTTTGTTTTTGTATATACCCATGATTTTCCTGGAACTCTTAATTCTCTTATGATTTGGATTTTTAGATCGTAGATTTGATATCCAGTACCCGATTTTCGTGAATTTAAATTTCGGAATTTTTTTGTTTAGGAGTAGCGCTTTTATCGCGATACTCTAGCCGTTCAACCTCCAATTGTTTGTCGAGAAATTAATTTTTTCTGCAGCTAACGGGGGGCATTAGGTGAAACTAATGAGTTACCTAGGACTTAACATCAAACATCCAGTTCAAAGTGAAATTACTTAGGACTTAAGAAAGGCGCCGATAATTGTGCATGCAATTTTTGTTTGAAAAAAATTATCTTCTATAGTTTTATGTGTTGTATACATTGACAGAAATCAAGTGGAGAACAGTCAAGTGATTCTCTTGGAGCCTTACCATATAAGATAAATCAGCTAAAGAAGCAAATTCAAGCAGAGAGAATTGTTTCAATCAAAGTAAGTCTCATATTTCATGACATATTAAAAACAAGGTCTCATATTTTATTATATTTGAGGCCGATGCATCTCCCAGTATTAGAATGCTCACCTTTTTACTTGCATGATTATCTTTGTAGGTTTTGTGGAGTATAGAGTAGTCCACTTTCTAGTTTCTACTAAAAGTTGCACGAGTTCAATTTCTTCAAGAATTGCATCCCATTGATGCCCTCTTATTTGTAGTTTTACACACACACGCACGCACACAGAGAGAACCCTATTATTTAATTTTTATATTATTTATTAAGTTAAGCGAATCATACATTTCTTTGCTTTGTGGTAATTTAAATTCTCCATATGATTCTGGAATACTGCAAAGCATCATCTTCTGTGTAAAATATTTCATGTATAGGATTGGCATTTATCCATGAATAGTGATACACCTAAAAAATTTTTATAACTATTTTACTAATCATTTTATAATCAACCAATGCAATTAAACCACTTCATTAAAAAAATTCTCAATTTACAAAACTACCCTAATTTTGTGTAGAGTTGTAAAATAGATGTAGGAGCGTTGTAAGGGAATCATTTTCCTTTGACCATTGCCACTATAAAGCAATCAAACAGCTTGGTTGAATTGGAACCCTGACCGGGAGTTTTTGTATGGAATTAGCTCTTGCTCGTTTTGACTATAATCATTACAAGTATGTCTTTGGATTTGGTTCTGTGCAACACCTTATCCACCAAGAGTGAGAAGCCTGCTTTGGCACATGTTGCTATCCTATTGCATCTACCTCCTACATATATCTTGCACAGGAAAAAATTGTGAAGAATGGAAGGAAGCTAGAAAGCCATGTTTCTCAGGCTATATTGGTGACATCAAGAAAAGAGGATTCACTAACGGAGAATGGGGTGGGAAAAATGCTTTCTTCAAGAACTGAACATCCTTTCTGCAAGTTTAATGGACTTGCACAAGGTTTTGGAGATAAGGACCATATTAACAGTCACGAAGTGGTATTATCAACAAGTACCAAACTTCCACATGTTGAAAAGTTACCACCATATACAACTTGGATATTTTTGGACAGGTATGGAGTTACTCCTCTCCAGTTCGGTTTACCAAATTGGACATTTCATTGATGTGAACTTGTCCAGTGCCCTTCTTTAATGCTTTTTTTTTTCTTTATAAGCGAGAAACATGGAATGATAGGGAATGCAAAATAAATACGTCTTCTTGTTCCATTGTTTCAAAGGAAGATTTTATTTCTTTCCCTCCTATCTTAAACTTGTTACACAGCACAGAAACCAGAGAATGGCTGAAGACCAGTCTGTGGTTGGGAGAAGGCGTATCTACTATGAGCAACATGGTGGCGAAGCACTGGTCTGTAGTGACAGTGAGGATGATACTACAGAACCTGAGGAAGAGAAGCATGAATTTTCTGAGGGTGAAGATCGTATTCTGTGGTGAGTTTAAATGAGATGCTATACTTGCAAATTAGATATGGTGTTTTTAAACAGAAATTGATTCTGTGTTTGGTGGTACAACTCTTGTCAGAGAAAGACCTTTGCATTTCATTGTTCAGATAACAACAATCCTTCTGCAGAGAGAATGTTTTAGGCATAAACATATATCAAAGGGAGAACTGAGATTATAAAAATATATATATATGGTAGGCTAAATGCCGTGATGTCAATATCCTTACATACAGTGAACTTAGATGGTACTTGACTTACTTCAGAAGTTGTCCAGACAAGCATAAAGGACCATGAAATATGTTAACCTTTGGTCTTATATGCTTTTTATGCTTGTGTATTTATCAACTAAGTTCTTCCAGTCTTAAGGAGGATTGAGTTCTTCCATACTATAAGAATGTTTTTTTAAATCTTCTCTCTTTTGAAATTTTCAGGTTGGCTTTTCAGGAGCATGGGCTAGGTGAGGAAGTTGTGAACATTTTGAGCCAGTTTATTGGAGGCACCACTTTGGAAATGCAGGTAATCTTAATTAACAGATGATATTGATTATTATGTTCAGGAGGATGGTAGAAGTTTCTTGATTCTTTATTTGAAACAGATTGGCTTGGATTTCTTCTAAGCACTTTTTTAATTGCTGAATGCTTTTGTTTTTTAAATTGCAGGAGCGGTATGACACACTTAAGGAGAAGTATTGTGAGAAATATGACCTGAACTCCAAAGACTCCTGGAAATTTGGACCTGACAGGGGTTTCTATTTGGACAAGAGCCTTAGTGCTGCTTTAGATTCTTTCGATAACCTTTTCTGTCGTCGTTGTATGGTATGTGTTCTTAGAACATTTCTCATCTGTATTATCTGGTGAAGAGAATCACTGGCGCCCGCTATAATTCATTGAAAGCTTCTATATAAATGCTTATCTATTTGCATCTATCCAACAGCTATTTGACTGCCGGCTACATGGCTGTTCTCAAGCTTTAATTTATCCTGTAAGAAACAGCACTGTTTATAGTTTTGACTAAGTTTGATGTTTGTTTCATCCATTTATTTGACCATAGGCTTTTCTTGACAGACTGAAAAGCAGTCATACTGCTCTGAACATGAAGAAGACAGGACACCTTGCAGTTCTCAGTGTTATCTTCAGGTAAGGATTTTTCCCCCTCTTGAAAAGTCATCGGTTCAAATCCGATAAGGGGCTTTGTGGTTTATTTCTTAGTAAAAACAAGATACAATTGAACCAGAAAAATCCATGACATGATGTTCTGTTCTCTTGTTTTTTTCCTAACCAGCTGCCATTCCTTTTGTTAGACCTGGATCATCCGGGTGTTCATGTGTATTTTTTTGTGTGTGGTGTCTGTGTTGATGTGGCAGCCACCTATTTACAATTGGTTCCTTCTTGTGAATGCTTAGCATCTGACTGGAGGGGTAGTTTACTAATAGTAATCAGAAAGGAAGGGTTTTGTTTTAGTAATCAGAAAGGAGGGGTTTTGTTTATGAGAGGCACATAATTTTCTGTGTAATATACATTTTAATCCAATTGCGTTTGTATTAATGACACTTTTTTCTCTTTCCAATAAAGCTCCATCCCTCTCACAATGGTTCTGCTCAGTTAGAGGTAAGTTTATAATCAAATTATCTACCCAAGAAAAAAAACCATGAAACTGTCTGCATTTTCTGAACCTGTGATGAATGATTACACAACTCAACTCAACTCAACAATTCACAGGCCACACAATCTGCTTCATTTCCCTTTCTTTTTAAATTTAGTGGCCTTTTTTTTCATAGTTACCATTTGCCATTCATGTTTACTTGAGGGTTTCTGCCACTCTTGCACATGAAATTTGTGAAGTCTATCAAATTCTTGCAGTTAAGAGTTGCCAAAGACTTGCCAGAAGTTTCAATTATTGATGATTTTCAGAGGATGGAAGGTACAACTTTAGAAGAGAGGGTTGGTACTCCTGTGTCCTGTAATGCTGAAGACCTAGGTACACATAATAGTGAAAACATTATACGAGATGAAGGATGTATTTCTGGTAGAATTACACCTGTTACTTCTGAAGCTATTTGTAGTTCAGAAGTTTCTGCTGTGATTTCAGTTACTTCTCTCACGACTATAGACGACCAAAGGATGGGGAAGCGCAAGGTCATGGAGCTCACAGACGTGACAAGACCTGACTCAATCTTAGTTTCTGATGATTTCCAGGATTCCGGTAAGAAACAGAAGAAACTATCAGCTTTGGATATAGGAATTGTAAGTAGTGAAGCGAAACCTACTCTGGATCACACTTCAACCCCCAAATACTCTCCAACAGAACCTGCTGAACATACTGTAAACGAGTTTGTTAGTTGTGTTAGTGCTTCTTGTGATAGATTTGAGGACAATGTCAGAGATGAAATAAAAGACACTAGAGAAGTGCCTGAGCTGAACCACTCATCCAATTCTATAGGGCGAAGCGCCGAAGGGTTAAGTAGCTCTGAGTGGAAACCGATTGAGATAGAACTGTATTTAAAGGGTATAGAGATGTTTGGAAGAAACAGGTACGGAGCCTTCTGCTTTGCATACTTTTTACAAACGTTTGTGCACCAATAAAATAGTATAAGTGACCACTGTCTGAGTCACTAAGAAAAATCCAGTGTCAAAGGGAGGAACTTGGAGTTAGCATCCAATTTAGTTTTGGAAGGGTGCTTATATGTGTAATATTTCCAGTTTCTTTGTATGAATATGAGCTTAGATTTCCATTGTTACTTCTGCTTTGAATAACTTGTTTATTTATGTATTTTACTTGCTCAAATATGTGTCCATAATTTTCTAGATAAATAGACACCAGTGTTTTTCTAATAGCATCATGGTGACCAAAGTTTCCCTTGGTCAATTGTTATTTTTCTCTATGGAACACAAATTTAAGGAGGGAGAGAGAGAGAGAGAGAGAGAGAGAGAGAGAGAGAATGGCCTTACAAATGGCAACAAGTGGCTTGAATTTTTTTTTAAAATATTAAACCTGCCAGAGCCAGAGATTCTAGTCTTCATCTGATAACCTTTTTTTTCTTGTTTTTGTTGGGGTTGTTGGGGTACGTGCAGACTAGGTTCTGTTTTCTTCTGGTAGATGCCCAACTCAATCAATTTAATTTATATTTTCTTGCAATTATGGATCTTTTTTCTTGTTTTCAAGGTGGGATACAGGTATCTTTGTTTATCGGTTTGCACTTAATGTAGGACTCATGATTTGCAGCTGCCTCATAGCCAGGAACTTACTTTCTGGTTTGAAGACTTGCATAGAGGTATCCACTTACATGCATGATGGGGGAGCTTCAATGCCAAACAGAGCCATTGTTGCACCAAGCTCGTTTACTGAAGACAAGGGGAAAGCTGATATAGAATATACTGTAAGCATTCCAAATATTTTTTTCCTTGATTGTCATTTTTCTTTTGATTTTTATCTAGTTATTAGGTGAAG
The DNA here is from genome assembly GCA_003123785.1 of Pterocarya stenoptera. Classification (NCBI taxonomy): domain Eukaryota; kingdom Viridiplantae; phylum Streptophyta; class Magnoliopsida; order Fagales; family Juglandaceae; genus Pterocarya; species Pterocarya stenoptera. The sequence continues at coordinate 10,112 of QEOT01008613.1, read as the reverse complement.
TTGTTGTGGCTCCAGTGAGATTTAAAACAAGATTGTGGAATTACGTGTCGTACTAGCTGAGCAATGGGGATATTCTTCTCCCTTCACATAAAGCTTGTTTTGTTGATGATTTCTTATGAAATTTTCGCACAATGGGGCTTTACTATCCACAACTCCAAGCACGCATATATCAAGGTGTTCAACCCTTGGGAATTAGCAATTTGGTCAAATTAATCATGTTTCCCTATGTAGTATTCTTCCTTCGTTGGAAGGTTGTACAAATTTTTTTGGTAAATCTCAAAGGAGCACCATGTGCTTCAACCGACTTAAAAATCAAGATTGCTGTAGTGACTACATTTGAACTTCAGTGATATGGGTCAAGATGATCGAACTGGCTTGATAGCCGCAAGTCATCTTTTGACTTTGGAATTTTATTCCCCACTTGCTTGTTAACCAGTATTGTTAATTAGCCTTTATTTTTTAATGGGCTGTGGCAATTGTAGCCTTAAGTTGGCTATGAAACATAGGGCCTTGATTTACTTTTTGTATTCTCGTGTTAGGACCAAGATATGCCAGCAAGGTCACGGCTGCTACGTAGAAGGGGCAAAACACGGAAGTTTAAATATTCTTGGAAATCTGCCGGCCACCCATCAATTTGGAAAAGAATCGCTGATGGGAAAAACCAGTCTTGCAAGCAATATAGCCCTTGTGGATGCCAGTCGATGTGTGGAAAGCAATGCCCTTGTCTACATGATGGAACTTGCTGCGAGAAGTACTGTGGGTATGTTCAATTGGTTTTTAATATTAGCCGTTCAAGTGGTGAAGATGGTTTTTGTTTTATCATGGTCAATAAATATTCCTGGTTAAATATAAGATATGATGCATAGAAGGTGCCAGCTATCCTGCTAGCGAACTTACCAGACAATAAATAGCTTTTTGGTAAAGTCACTAGAGATTCTTTCAAATGAATTGTGAAGTATGACCAGCCCAGCAAATTATTTGGAGCCACCCAATGTACATAACGTGCGTGTAAATTCATATACTTCCAAGTGAAATCAATAGATGGTTCTAAATAATTGTAGAAAGCATATTAGTGCAGTCCCTGGACCGAACAATTTACTTATATGCCTTGGAGTGGTAATGGCCTAGCAGAAGCAAAACAAAAAGTTAGACATTGAAATCCAAACACAAATTTGAGAGGAATAGAACTTGAAAAAAAAAATTCAGAATACGTTCTCGTGCTTAAAAAACTCGAATGGAGATGCTAAAGAAATCTTTTTGAGTTCCCGTGCTTATTAAAAATATCTGGTCACATTAAATTTCCAATTAAACCTTAGGTGAATCGATTGCTTGGGTTTTTTTTTGTAACGCCCCAAAAAAGGCCCAAGCCACATCTGGGCCTATACTCCAAGAGGACCAGCATGATACAATTAGAGCCTCATTTGAACCATTATAAAGAGCAAGAACTTCTTCTGCTCAAGCAATGTTGGATCCCATACACCATCTACGCTTGTCAATAAATATGGGGTATCACAATCTTCCCCCCTTAATTCCCGATATCCTTTTCAGGCTAGTCCATCATAGGTGGCACAGCTCATACCCCACACTTTTTTATTGGGATAGACTCTGATACCATTTGTAACACCCCAAACGAGGCACAAGCAACATCTAGGCCTATACTCCAAATGACTAGTCAATGATACAATTGGATCCTCATTGGAACCATTATAAAGAGTAAGAATTTCTCATTCCCAAACAATGTGGGATTTCATACCCCACCTACCCTTATCAATTAGTAGGGATATCACACTTTTTTCTACTAACTAAAAGTTTAGCTGGTTGGATATTTATGAAGGATCTTGCTAGTGGGGCGTCCAGCGTTTACCGTTGGGCGTACGGCTAGTTCAAAATTTCTTGGTTTTTTTTTTTTTTTCTTTTAAACATTTTTTTAGTATCTTTAATTATTAAGAAAAAATAAATTAAAAAATACACAGCTTCATTAATAATCACTTCTTTAATCATTAAGAAAAAAAAATTAAAATAAAATAAAATAAAATGCATGAGCGGTAAGATTGAGGTGGCAAAATCATGGGGTCATCTAGCATTTTCCATTTATGAAACTAATACATAATATGAAATAGAACTTTTAAACATGTTTCAGGTGCTCAAAGAGCTGCAAAAACCGGTTCAGGGGATGCCATTGTGCAAAAAGTCAATGCAGAAGTAGACAATGCCCATGCTTTGCTGCCGGACGTGAATGTGACCCAGATGTTTGCCGAAATTGCTGGGTTAGGTAAGTAGTTTCATATATTTGAGTTGGACTAACTACGCTGGTGTTGGGTAAATCCCATCTTATAATCTTATTCGTTAGTCTTTTATTTATCTATAAAGACAGTTCTCCATTAAACGTCATGAAATTTTTTATGTCTCTTAAAGATGTTTTGATATTTTCTCACCACATTTAAAGAATTATCGTGAATTCAGTAAGTCTAAAATGAAATTTTATTTTGTTGCTCATTCTTTGTGATTCCATTAATCTATAGTGTTGCATTTGAAGTCATTTGCTTGATGCAGTTGTGGAGACGGTTCATTAGGTGAGCCACCCAGGCGAGGAGATGCCCAATGTGGAAACATGAGGCTGCTTCTAAGGCAACAACAGAGAGTGAGCAATTCCTTGTGTTTAGAACCAAATTGATAATGTTTTTTTTTATGAGTAGCACCAAATTGATAATGTTCCCATCACAAGGATCAAAACTGTGTCATAACCTCCTTTTTTCTCCTTTCTGAACACTAGATTCTCTTGGCAAAGTCTGATGTTGCTGGATGGGGAGCCTTTTTGAAGGTAGAAGACAAATTGTTTCTTTGTTTTCCCCTAAAATATCTAGTCAAGTCTTCTGACTGAGTTGGTTGGTGCGATTACAGAACCCTGTGAACAAAAATGACTATCTTGGAGAGTATACTGGCGAATTGATATCCCATAGAGAAGCAGATAAGCGGGGGAAAATCTATGATCGGGCAAATTCATCTTTCCTTTTTGACTTGAATGATCAGGCAAGTGACCTTCATTGTTTAGTTTCTCCACTAGTCTTTAAAAATTTGAGTTGTCAGGCTGCCTCATCGCAAGTTAAAGGTTACACGCCATTTTTCACTTTTTGTTATGAAAGTGCTTTAAGGTGCTAAAAGCACTTTTGAAGCTCCCTGATGCAAAACAAATGGGCAGTTGATCAACAGGTTGGAGGCTTTTTATTCTCGCAGAATATTATTTTCAACGTACCGTCAATTTAAATGAAAAGTTTTGGTGCAGACTTTTAGATCAACATGTACATTTATTACGCTTTTTTTTTCCAATTAATATAGGGGGTAGGGATCTACGAAGGGAAAATATGTGATAGAGAAAGAATTCTTGAGGGAAATAAAATGGATATTTAGTTTTTTGAAATATTCTATCAGTACTCTTTGTATCAGCTTACTTTTGAGATTGTGAATGGGTTTAGTGCCTTTAGGGAAAAGTATCTGTTTTGAGAAGAGGAAGTTGGTGAAATTGGAAAAAAAAAAAAAAGTTTTGTTGGGATAATGTGTGGAAGTGTTTACTCCTTTAAAGCTTGTAGTGCCGCCTAACAAGATACTTACATCAGAACACATGTATTGGATCATGTAATTGGAGTTCTGGCCTGAGGATGCCTTGCATTCAACAAACAATGAGTTTTGAATGAAAAGTGAAGTGCTTCATTTTGTGTTTCATTCTCCAATTCCTTCATCTCTGTTTGCCCTGCTTAGTGTCTTCTTATACAAGCATGCCATGCGTGGCCAAATATAATGCACTGTAGCTTCAACCTCTTAGTTTACGTTGTCTGGAATCTGAACACTGCTAGTTATTTATTTACAGTTTGTTCTTGATGCTTACCGCAAAGGAGACAAGCTGAAATTTGCAAACCACTCATCAAACCCTAATTGTTATGCGAAGGTATGTGACTTTCTGTGACTTCCCTCTCGAGTTAGTTGTTTGTTGAGCTGATACACTGGTTTGTATAGGTAATGCTGGTTGCAGGAGATCATCGCGTCGGCATTTTTGCCAAGGAGCATATTGAAGCTAGTGAGGAGCTCTTCTATGATTATCGATATGGACCAGATCAAGCACCCGCATGGGCTCGAAAGCCAGAGGGTTCCAAGAGGGAGGAGTCATCAGTCTCCCAAGGCAGAGCAAAGAAACATCAATCTCATTAGCATTTGGGCCCTGTTCAAGATGTGCATACTAGTCCATTTCTCTGGCTACCACCAGAGGGTCTTTTTCTATAAGTGACACTTCTTAAAAGCAGAGAACCTTCTTGTGCTCGATTTTGCTTCTAGAAATTACAAAGGTGGAGCAATAAGAATCTATAGTACTAATAAGGTCAAACATAATTGTTGAAAAATAAGCGAAGAAATCCTTCTAGCAGTTCAGTATAATAGGGAAATAGATAGAGAGCATTGTCAAGGCATATATTATTGTTATTTTAATGATGTAAATATTCCTTTTCATATAAATTTGTGACTGCAGTTTACAGTAGTTTACCTCAAAAATTTTAATTGCCTGTCGAAAATTATAGCACCTATTTCCGATTTCTTTTTCATATGGTTTGCAGCTCCTTACAAAGCACAGTGCTATGTGTGTATTGTTTAATGCCAAATGCCACTCGGACTCAGGTAATCTTAAGAACTTTATATCCTGTAGAGTCCATCTTAAACTATTTTCTATGGTTTCCTGTTAATCTCTTTACTGTAGTTATCTATTGTTAACTTCTGCTCAAAATAATATCTTATTCTTTTTGTTCAACTTTTGTTTCCAATAACTAGGAGTTGCCTCTCCCTCTCTTGCTATTGATGGCAGAAGGGATTCAATGCAAGAGGACCATGGACTTCCTTTCTTGAGAAATTAATGACCAATAAATTTTTGAGAATTGGGGTTTATAGGCATGGCCGGATGAATAATGATATGATGTGAACATCTGTAGCATTTTTTTTATTGGCACATATTTTGTAGTGTTGAAACTGCATGAGCCATGTGACAGTGTGCCAATAACAAATCAATGAAATGATGATATGATATGATATGATTTAACATGCCTCCTGGTGACCTGTTTTGTGTTTGAAATTATATATATATATATAAAGACTTTACTTTCTCTCTTTTTTTCTAGGAATGAATTATTGATATGATGTAACATGCCTCTTTGTGACTTGTTCCGTGTTTGGATTATCTATATGTTTTATAGATGTATATATATACATACATATATATATATATATAAACGAGACCGTACTCATCAAGGGCAAAAACCATTTGCAAAGTAGAGCTCTCTTTTTGAGAAGTTATGTACCTATCTTCTTTTTTTTTTTTTATTTAAAAAAAAAAAAGTCTATTTTGCTGGACAAATTTCTCTTCATATTTGTTAATTATTCATTCAAGGAAAACTTATTATTAGCTCAATTTTTCGTCTTATCTTTTTAATTAATATTGAATTTGTGTGGGATCCCTTATCCCTATTCTGTTAAAAGAATTTAAATTTTATTTTGTATATAGAATTTTTTTTTTTTTTTTTAAATACATAACTTACTCCAATTAACGAGGATCCAGGATCACGTCATGCTGCACCATCAGCTGAGAACTAGAGCAAGTGGTGAACGCTTCTATATGTCCGTGTACGCAGGTGAAAGAGGGCTTCTCTGTCTTTTTACGTGTCTTGGAATGTATGTAATGAAATGGCAAAATGAGCAGTGCTACATATATTTACAGTTTTACTTACACTTTTACTTATAAGAGTCATTTTTTTAGTTTTTTTTTTTTAAATTCAAATTTTAAATTTTAAATTTTATGATTTTCAACATATCAAGTACTGACATGTGAAGAGTTTTTGTAAGTTTTTCTTAAGTACATTTAGCATTTTTCTTGTAGTAAAAAACTATATAAATTACGTTGAAAATATCAAATTATAAGTTCACGAGCACACAACTATTTTATAACTCATTTCATCTAATTTGAATTTCAAATTTCATACAACCCGTCATCCATATTACACAATATTGTAAAAGGAGTAGTAAAAAGTGTGTATTTATCAATATACAAACTCAAAAATTCAAAGAGACCATTTATTAGAGTGGAAAAGAAATTCACACAAAACACTGTTATAATGATCATCCCCTTAATTTCAAGAAGAAAAAACAGCCTCGGCAATGGCATGCTTCTTCTTAGGATATCCCATGCCAAGCAGGTAACTGAGATACACCTTCCCATCCTTCACAGTTGCTGCTGTTGCGACACGATGCGTTGGCCCCGACAATGTCGCAACCACGGAAGCTGTCTCCCACCCATCAGAACTCTCCACTAATCTCCCAGAAGGGTTCTTTGCAACCACAAGCTTTGTTGGAGAGAGTAACTCCAAACCATCTCCAAAGATCAGAGACCCTCCGACTACCTTTATCAACTTCACTTCCGGATCTGATCCCTTTGCTATATCAACCTTATACAGATTCCCACTAAATGTATGAACCACAATCAAGAAACCGTCCGGATGGTATACAATTCCATTGAGTCCAACCAAGTTTCTGTGCCACTCTTTTGGAGAGAAGAGTGGGCTTGTTATAATGGATAGGAGCTTTCCATCAACCCCAACTTTCCAGATTTTATTACCTTTTGCATCAGCAACGTATGCATTTCCTTCTGCATCCACTGCTACATCCTCCGCAAAAGATTTCCCATCACCTACTCCATCCATTCAAAAGATTGGAAAATCGTGACATGAACAAATTATCAAGCGGATGGATATACATAATACATTTGGTTTGACCTCTAAGAAATAAAATAATATATAGCTGCCACAAGATTCTTGGGTGTATCACTTCAGATCCCCCATCTTGACACTGAGCATATTTTATACCTTATTTTATCATGTCACGCAAAATGCATTGTTAACAATATAATATAATGTTTTATAAAAAATAAAAAACAATA
>QEOT01008612.1:4631-34466 GCA_003123785.1 Pterocarya stenoptera | reverse complement strand
GACACATCTATCAGCGTACTGAAGAGAAGGATGTAATAAGTTCTTCTTCTCATATTTAAGTACACTCATGACATGCACAATTTGTATGGCCATGTCATGGAGATCAGTGTGTGCTCACGCACACACATCCACCGCACACACACAGGAAAGTTTTTGAGCTACTGACTATCTTCTGAGTCGCCTGGCCTTTCTCATTGCAGTTGAGACCGAAGAGAGCTGCGACTGAAAATCTTATACCCGAGCATGGATGCAAGCAACCAAGGGCATCACCCTAATGAGCTTTTCTGTGAGTTTTATGGAAGTCCGAAAAATTAATTTATGTAAACGATCTTGTCATGGCAAAGATGTGTGGTTTTGTTGTTGACTGAAGAGGGTATTTGAATGGTCATTGTTGTAAACTGCTTTGGCAGAAGTGAGAAATGTACATTTTCTGTGTACAAATTATGCATATAGTTGGGTGATTCCTGGATATAGTTTACAGGGAATGAGATGATTGGAGATGCTTCTCTCGCCAATTCACTTAAATTCCTGATCTCTTTTAGTCATAAGGGCTCTATGCCATCGGCGCATGTCGCCTTGCTTTTGTAACTCAGTATAAATCTTGCAAATCAAAAAGATATATATTATTTAGAAATAGAGGTAGCGGTTTTTTTTTTATCAAATAAGAATTATATCAATAAGCCTAAAATGAATGATATAATTTTTACTAATTAAATTATTAATTTATCAATTTAAGCTTTTGAATAAATGACGATTTAACCTTTATTTAAAGGTTTTTGATCCAATTATTGAACGATTTAACTTAAGACATTATTTAAATAATTAAATTTATTTATGTTCCATAGAATTAAGTTTAAAACTGCATAAAAGGAAACCTCTCCACACTATGTTCACAAAGCATGATGAAAATGCAAGACCCAATTTAAAGGAATAATTGAAGAGAAATTTTCTGGTCTAATGGGACCAAGAGCATAAACTATAAAGGCCAAAGGGCAGTCTAATCTGTATGAATTACAATAATGACGTATTTCTTACAGTAATTTTCTTTGAAAAATGCTAGAATGCACGTCAGGAGGGCATGAAATGCATACCCTCCATGTCATCAATATTGAAAATGTCCATATTGTCCTTATTTAATTGAATCATTGGCTTTCTTGCTCCTTCGTTTTCTTTCCTTTGTGTATTTCGCTCCTTCTCCATTTTTCCATGGCATAACGCAGCGCAATACCCAGCCATGAAGGAGGGAGCTTAAACGTGTTCGACGAAAACCATTCTAGAAAAAAAAACAGCTCGATAGAAAACTACAAGAGGTGCTTCATAACCTCTCGGCGCATTTTAACTTCTCCACAATTACTTGTTGGGTTTTCTTCACTGCCAAAAATTGCCAATGTATGAAGATATAGATTGAGGCTTTTTTCTTTGTTTTTCCTTTATCATTTTGTGAATTTTCTCTAATCACATGGAAAAACTTTAAAAATATTATGGTTGCAATAGGCGTTCCGTCGTCACGTCGGGGACTTGTATGATTTTTATTTTTTTGGCAACCATTGAAAACAAGTTGAAGGTTTGTATGGAGATCTTTACGAGGTAGATCAAAATTCACTATTAGACACATGAGAATTCCATGCTCAAGGGCTCTTGAAATCCTGGGAATATGAGAGATTAGCCATTCCCTTTGAGGGTTTCAAAGTCCTTCCAAAAGTCCCAACAATCTGTCTTCAAGTTCTTCCAAAAAGTTTTATGTTTTATAGTTTTAAAAGTATCATCCGATGTCAGTTTCTTGAACTTACTTAGCTTAGAGATCAATCTGTAACGCTCACCACCAACCTGTTATGCATGCATTAAATCCTCCACCATCCATTTGTCACTCCAATTTTGTCCTTCACCCTTGCATTCACTCAGAACAAGCTCTCATAGTTGTGCATGCCCAATACTTTATTTTCCTAAACGGTTTTGCTCTCCTTCTTTCAATACCCTGTTTCTTCTAATTCCATGGCTATAAAAATCATTAGTGTTTTCTCAATAGGCACTTGTTCCTACTTTCGTTGGGGAGGAGGGAAGCGGGAATGCAGAAAAAAATTTAGAAAGCTTCGTTGGGAGGACAATGAATATGGGAATGCAGAGGAAAAAGAACTTTTGTGTTTTACAATTTTAATCCCACTTATCCACTTGTGATTTCGTGCATTTTGTGAGCCTCAGGGGACTTCCTGTAACACGGCTCATTTTCTTTTAAAGGTGGATGATAATAAAAACAAACTACTGGCATATACGATACCTATTGAGTACAAGTTGTAAATAAATAAATTTAATAAAAAAAAAGTGAATATTAATTAATAAAAAAATAATTCTTTATACCTTTTTTTAAGTAGAATTTACTTTTTTGACTTATCTATTTAAGTAATTTCTCCTGCCTATATGAATCCATTAGGAAACACGAGTGTTTCAAGTCTTCAACAGAAACCAAAAGCTTCAATTCCCTCCCTCACTCCCAGAGCTTTCTTCAAAATTCAGTGGCCATGGCAGCATCCATCCTCTTTGCCTCCCCAATCCCTCAAAAACTACTCTCTCTCTACACTAAATCTCACTCTTTCCCTCTTTCACAGTTCGCTATCCTGCCCACTCCAATGAAAACAGTGGTAGCTAGGACTCCTGTGTCGGCCGCCACAACCACCTCCTTGGAAGCTGGGCAAGCTCCACTCTCCTCCATGCCATCCAAAGCCTTGCCATTTCGGGTCGGTCATGGGTTCGATCTCCACCGGTTGGAGCCCGGGTACCCTCTGATCATCGGTGGGATTAACATACCCCACGATAGAGGCTGCGAGGCCCATTCCGATGGTAAGTAATAATTACGTTCAACTCTAATTTGTTGATTTTGGATGAGTTGAGACCAATAAATTATGGGTTCCCGTTATTTTATTACATTTTGTTGGAATTGAAGTCTGCTGATAAGGTGGTCATTGTTGGAATCAAGATAGAGACAAAACAATAGAAGAGGAAAAAAGCACTCTGTACGTCGATACTCTGTTTTTCTCCTTACATCAAATATTGTTTCAGTACATCAACATATAGAACCAAAAGAAAATTCTGGAAATTAAATTAATGACATTTATGGTCATTCAGATTTACTAGACGGTACACACCTAGGTACAATGAAAAGAAACTTTTTCCAGTTTTCACATATCTTGTAAATGATCAACTTAATAAATTGTGGCCTCTTGCAATAAATCAAGTTTAATCTTCAACACTCCCCCTTAAGCTTGACATCTTTCCAACACCGATCATCATCCTCAACTTCTGAAATGTATCATATTTGAGAGGCTTTGTGAATATATCAGCAGCTTGGTCAAGTGACTTCCATACTCTATGTCCACGTACCTGTTCTCAATGCATTGTCGAATAAAATGATACTTTGTCTCAGTATGCTTGCTTCGATCATGAAACACCGGGTTCTTTGCTAGAGCAATAGCTGACTTATTGTCCATCATGATCTTGGTAGCTTCACTTTGCTCAAAATGGAGTTCCTTCAGCAATATCTTTAACCAAATTGCATGACAAGCACAAGTAGTAACAGCAACGTACTCAGCTTCACAGGTTGAAAGAGTGACTANCGAAGGATCCTCTTAGCTGCCTTCATGTGTGTTTCAGATGGATTTTCCATAAAGCGACTCACAAGTCCAACTGAAAAAACAATTTCAGGTCTAGTACAAGTCAAATATCTCAAGCTTCCCACAAGACTTCTGAACAATGTTGGATCAACTTTTTGTAGCCCTTTCTCCTGTTTTGAAAGTTTAACTCCACACTCGATAGGCGTGTTAACAGGATTGCAATCCAACATCTTGAACTGCTTTAGCACTTCCTTTGTATAGGCTTCTTGCGAAATGAAAATCCCATCCTTCATTTGCTTAACTTCAATTCCCAAATAATAAGACATGAGTCCCATATCACTCATCTCAAACTCTTGAGCCATAGCCTTCTTAAAACCTTCAAACATCATTTGATTGTTTCCTGTGAATATAAGATCATCCACATAGACACAAACCAATAATAAATCTTCATGTTCCCTTTTCACATAGAGTGCATATTCATGAATGCATCTAGTGAAACCATTCTCTTTAAAATACTTATCAAGACGGCTATTCCAAGCTCTTGGAGCTTGCTTTAGTCCATATAAGGCCTTTTTAAGCCTAAGCACTTTGTCTTCATAACCTTCCATAACAAAACCGGGAGGTTGTTCAATATAAACCTCTTCCTCAAGATAACCATTCAAAAATGCGTACTTAACATCCATTTGATGGATCTTCCATTGATTTTGGGTTGCAAGTGATAGTAGTAGTCGGATTGTCTCTAGACGAGCAACGGGAGCAAAAACCTCTTCATAGTCAATGCCATGTTTTTGCTTGTAGCCCTTTACAACAAGTCTTACTTTGTATCTTTCCACTTCACCCTTGGAATTCTTCTTGACTTTATACACCCATTTGACTCCAATCACTTGATTACCACATGGAAGTGAGACTAGCTCCCAAGTGTCGTTCTTCTTAATGGCTTGAATTTCCTCCTCCATGGCTTGTATCCATTTTTTATCTTTCATAGCTTCTTCAAAATTCAAAAGCTCATCACTAGAGTATAAGCATAACAAATTCTCATCTTCTAACCTTTCAGTTTCTTCATGGAGATCCTCAATGATTCGAAATTTTTTAGGACCTTCACTTGAGCTAGATGAAGGAGAAGATGATGATGATGCTATTGAGGATGATGTTGGTGTCGTTGGAGATACAATTTCATCTTGGACTTCTTGTGTTGAAGTTTCTTCATCAAAATAAGGGAGAAAATCATGAGCAGTTTCATTTTTTGTACTCCAATCCCATGTTGCATCTTCTTCAAATTCAACATCTCTACCAATAATGACTTTGTTGTTGCTTGGATTGAAGAACTTGTAGCCTTTTGAGTTCTCATCGTAGCCGATAAACACAACCTTCTTACTCTGATCATCAAGCTTTGATCTCTCTTGCTCTGGAACTTCAACATAGGCAATAGACCCAAAAACTCAAAAGTGTGACACATTTGGCTTCCATCTATTCCATGCTTCTTGTGGCGTCATATCCTTCAAACTTTTGGTAGGTGAGCGGTTAGAGATGTAAATTGCACATGCAACCGCTTCAGCCCAAAACTCTTCTGGCATCGACTTGCTTTTCAACACGGTCCTTGCCATATTGAGAATTGTTCGGTTCTTCCTTTTAACAACTCCATTTTTTTGTGGCGATATAGGAATGGTCAAGGGACGACGAATTCCATGTGTCTCACAAAAAACCTTGAATTCATTGGAAGTGAACTCACCACCTCTGTCAGTTCTTAGAGATTTGATTTCATAGCCACTTTCTTTTTCGACACGAGCTCTGAACCTTTTGAATGCCTCAAAAGCCTCACTTTTTTTCTTCAAAAAATAAACCCATGTTTTTCGTGAATAATCATCAATAAAGAGCAAGAAATAAGAACTTTTACCAAGAGATGGAGGCTTGATTGACCACGAACATCTGCATGTATAAGTTGAAGCGGCTCGGCTCTTGAATTGGATTGCTTGGGAAAGCTCTTTCTTGAATGCTTGCCTAGTAAACAAGCTTCACATAAATGATCAGGATGATCAATCAATGGAATACCTTTCACCATCCTCTTTGCTCCCAAATCTCTAAGCCCTCCAAAATTAAGATGCCCATATCTCATATGCCAAATCCATGATGGATCTTTAATACACATCTTTATGCACATGGCTTCGTTAGTCTTCATATTCAACAAAAACATACGATTTTTTGTCATAGAAGACTTAGCAATAAGGTTCCCTTCTTTATCTCTAAGCCAAATAAAACGATCTTCCATGTTTATTTTGCAACCATTCTCCATAAGTTGCCCAATACTCAAAATATTATTTTTCATCTTAGGAATGTAATAAACATTAGGAAGAATCTTATGGCTCTCATTCTTTGCCTCAAACAAAATTGTACCTTTGCCTTTAATCTCCACTTTTGATTCATCACCGAAGCACACATGGCCCGTCACTTTGGTGTCAAGTTTCACAAATTTGCTTCTATTGCCCGTCATGTGGTTGGTAGCTCCATTATCTAGATACCACGTATTCTTCTCACCATTGTGCTCTTCATTAAGCGCGAGAAATAATACGGGCTCCTCAACATCTTCCTTGTGCAAAATGAGCTTTGTCTCCTCTTCTACTTTTTTGGTTTGACACTCCCAAGAATAATGCCCATATTTTCCACAAGAATAACATTCAATTTGACTTTTGTCATTCTTTACCTCATGATTGCCTCTTCCTCTTCCTCTTCCACGACCTCTTGAAGAATTTTGATTTCTTCCCTCTTGAGAAAAACTTTGCTCTGCTTTTCTTCTTTCACGACCACGTCCTCGTCCATGGCCTTGACCTTTTCCACGTCCTTGGCCTCTTCTACCATTTTCACAAGCTTCTCCTTTATCTTTCAAGGGAAACTTTGCTTGCAAGGCTTGCTCCACTTGCTCTTGCTTGCCTCGGTTCATCCTTTCTTCATGAGCCTGTAAGGATCCATTTAATTCATCAATAGACATGATCTCCAAATCTTTAGATTCTTCAATGGCTACAACTAGATGGTCAAATTTGAAGTTGAGAAAGCGGAGAATTTTCTCAACAACACGAGCATCTTCTAATTTTTCTACCACCATCAGAACTCTTGTGAAGTAATCTGAGATGGATTCACTCTCTTTCATCAAAAGGGATTCAAACTCAGCCCTTAGAGTTTGAAGATGCACTTTCTGCACTCTTTCAACTCCCATGACAGAATTTCGAAGAGTATCCCATGCTTGCTTGGAGTTTGTTTCATTGGCCACTTTCTCTAACATGTCATCATCTAAACCTTGATAAATGACTGTGAGTGCACTTTGATCTTTCTTCCTTTCTCTCTCCAAGGCTTCCTTTTGGGCTTGATTCAAAGACTCCTCATTTTGAGGTTGAACAAAACCTTTCTCAACAATCTCCCATAATCCTTGGGAGCCAAGGATAGCCTTCATTCGGATTGCCCAATTCTCATAATTGAGCTTGGTGAGTTGTGGATATTGGAAAGAAAGAGAGGTTCCTTTAGAAAACATTTTCTTGAACCTAAGCTCTGATGCCACTCTGTTGGAATCAAGATAGAGACAAAACAATAGAAGAGGAAAAAAGCACTCTGTACGTCGATACTTTGTTTTTCTCCTTACATCAAATATTGTTTCAATACATCAACATATAGAACCAAAAGAAAATTATGGAAATTAAATTAATGACATTTATGGCCATTCAGATTTACTAGACGGTACACACCTAGGTACAATGAAAAGAAACTTTTTCCAGTTTTCACATATCTTGTAAATGATCAACTTAATAAATTGTGGCCTCTTGCAATAAATCAAGTTTAATCTTCAACAGTCATGTCCTTTCTGATTCGTGCCTAACTGTTATTTTTCTTGTTGCTGTTGCTGTCACTGTCACTGTTTTTTTATGCTTTTGTTTTAGTTACCGTTGTTCTCATTGTTATTATTCATGTTGTTGTTGCAGGGGATGTACTGCTGCATTGTGTGGTCGATGCGATCTTGGGTGCGTTGGGCCTTCCTGATATCGGGCAGATATTCCCAGATAACGATCCTAAGTGGAAGGGAGCGCCATCCTCTGTTTTCATCAAAGAAGCTGTGAGTTATTGTTCAATGTAGTTATGGGGCATGCGCAGAAAATCCTTATGGATTCTGTTTTTGTATTTAGGTTTTGAATGTTGAAATTTTTTTGCTTGGTAAACTGAAATTTCGAGCGTTTCTTTATGAAAAACTATATAGATTTCATAGTCTTCAATGATTTGGAAAAAGCAAGCAAGCAAGAATATTTTATGTTGTTGGTATAGCAGCAAATGAACCAGGCTGGCCAACTTGATGTGATTGGGAGCTAATTATTTAACCAGAGTTTTATTTTTACTCATCAAAAAAGAAATAATTAACCAGAGTTGTTCGTTCAGTCTTTGTTTATTTTTGGAACCAGACCCTTTAGGAATCTAAAGGGTCTGGTTTTTTTTTTTGTACGTGCTGTTTTTTGGTAAGTTTTCATAAATATTGTTAATGATCAAGAAAAAGAAACGCAGGCATTATCAAGATACACAACGAGTATATTTCAAATACACCTAATGAGAGATGGAAAAGAGACCAAAAAGAATCATACAAACTATAGCTAGGAAGAGGAAGGTGGGCTGCCATCTAGGGGTATAGTGAATTAGAAAATAAATCTCAAGTTCTTCCATGGTCCTTGTGTTATTTCAAAACTTTGTTCATTTCTTTCCCTCCGAGCGCCGCATCAAGCAAATTGGGGATTATTTTCCATAAGGTGTCATTGTGAGGACTCTCAAACCACTCTTTCTAATATGCTAACAGATCCACTGTTCAGGCATCACCTGTATTAGCCCTAATAGGCTAAGCATCACTTGCCAGAAGGAGCTGGCTACTTCACAGTGAAGTAAAAGATGATCTCTACCAGTTCCCCATTCCGCTTACACATACAACACCATTCAATCACCATAACATGCCTTCTCCTCAAATTATACAGGGTAAGGATCTTCCTAGTACAGTCATCCAAACAAATAAAGCTGCTCTTAAGGGAGCCTTACTCCTCGTTTGGTGATGCAGTTCAGATGAGATGAGATGTTTTGTTCACAGTTGAATAAAATATTGTTATAATATAATTTTTTAATATTATTTTGGTTTTGAGATTTGAAAAAGTTAAATTGCTTATTATATTTTGTGTGAGAGTTTGAAAAAGTTGTAATGATTATATGAGATGAGATGAGATGACATAGTTTGGCTTATTTGCACCATCCTGTCTCTTTTCTAAAGAGGTAAAGCAATCCACCTCCCGATCTTTTTCCCTGCGTCTAAACTCCACTTCCCATTCAGTAGTCGTTAGAGAGCTGTAACTTGTCTGCCTCCACTGCTTCCTTGACCTTATTAAGGTTTAATAGATCCAAGAAAGCTTCTTTGAGGGCTGATATCTACATCATACACCATACTGGAAGTTTATCTTGGTACCATCACCCACCTCAAATCTATTGTATTGATAAAGTTTCCACCAATCCTGTCAAATGACTTCCATAACCAAACCCCATAGCTCCCAGTCCGATTTTTGTATGTACTTTTAGTTTTACTAAACCACAATTCAACGTAGCTCCTAGCATTTCACTTTTCACAACATTGACAACTTATTTTCTAACCCTGCTTATGCTCTGACGGTCCCGTATATTCTGATTTTTTCTCTCTTGGATGGGTGCTATTCCAATATCTAAAGCAAACAAAATCTCACTTATTGGTTATGTGGAATTTGGAATGTTACAAAGATTTGGATACTATACTATCATGATTCAAACCTTGCTTTAAACTTGACTAGAATAGATCCAATCTAAATGTAGTTTTCTTCAACCAAAAGATAGATATCAGCATGTCCTGGAAAACAAAAGAAAGAAAGAAAGAAAAGAAATAGATACAAAGAAGGGTTAAGTTCATAAACGCTGCTTTTCTAATATCTTCATAAGCATGAGAATTATTGGACATTATTTGCGTTACTAGGAAAATAAATGGCATCAACATGGGTCAGATACTGCTATTATGGGATGATGTGGACACTAACATACTGGGTGACATTTTTCTAGGGGGCCACTACCCTTTGTAGTCAAGTGGTGTGTCCTACTATTGAACCATGGAAAGGAAGGGAATTGTGTATGTGGTAGAGGACCTTGTGATGTGTCCTACTATTGAAGTGTGAGAAAGGGGGGAAAGGCTCATTTTTCTTGCAGATTAGTGCATATAGAATGTGATCAAAATGAATCATAAACATTCTGAACTTGGTTTCCAATCTGGCAGCTGGTAGCATATAGTGACTAAATCAACAAACATATACTGTAGGTGTTATAAAATTTTATGTTGTTTTTGCAGATTTCCCGTTGGAGGATGCTTCATAAATGACAGTGTGGCTTATAATCTATCATGAGATATTTTTTTCTTTTTATTTTTTTCCTAGTAATCATATTTTAAATGGTGCCCATAAAAAGAAAAAAAAAAAGCTTTGTGTGGTCAATCTGATGAGCCTTTGTTTGAACAGGTTGGATACAACGAATGTCATTCATATTAGTTGAGTTCAATTTTCTTCTCAAACTTATTCTCTTTGATATGATTCATTTCAGGTCAGACTCATGCATGAGGCTGGTTATGAACTTGGAAACTTAGATGCCACTTTAATTCTTCAGAGACCAAAATTAAGCCCCCACAAGGAGGCAATCAAGGCAAACTTGTCTGCACTTATTGGAGCAGACCCTTCCGTTATAAATCTGAAAGCCAAAACTCATGAGAAGGTTGACAGCCTTGGAGAGAATAGGAGTATTGCAGCTCACACAGTGGTTCTTCTAATGAAAAAATAAAAAGATGCCAATAAAGAGATTCTCAGATGTAAGAATAGTGGGTCGTTAGCATTGTTGTATACCACTTACACAGATCCAATTGTTAGCATGTGGGAACAGAAATCTTCTTCTAAAGATACGTACGAGTTCTATCTAAAATTGGTCAGGATCTTTGATGTTTATCATCTGGTAGTCTGGAAAATGTTATCAAAGCACCAACCCACCTTCGCTCAACAATTCATATGAATGTATGTTTGACTTTTCTTAAAATACTTGAGATTACTGCATCTGTATATCGGCCACATTAGAAGTTTGAAAATTTGAATTCAAACATTTTGATTTTGCCACTAGTATTAAGAATTTACAATGTTGATGCTTAGCCTTTCTATTTTCTGGTTCTGCAATGAGCTGACCCTACCCACCATCTTGGTTCAGTGTTAGTTGTTGACGATTTTACATCATGCCCAGTTTTCCTTATATATATATATAATATATAAGAAATATTTTATTAAAAGTAAACTCACAAACTGACTTGGCTTGATGCAGTATATCAGATTGTAAAGTAGATTTACTGGATCACATCAAGTTACATAAGTTTATAAATTTATTTTTGTGTACTTTCTTTGTGTATGCAACACTTCTCTATATATATCTCTCTTAAAACAATGCATAATCTTTTACGACTCATGATAGTTTTGCACTAGTCATGCTTGTTGAACGCGTTTTGGGAAAACTTGTACCAGGCGAATGGAATAGAGTTTTTGACTAGACGTGACTATTTTGTATCACACTGATTCTCGAAACGTTTCCGGCATTTTTAGCGTTTAAAACTTGTGCCTTAAAGCTAAAGGGAAAAGTATGGAAAGGGGGCTGCATTTTATGGTGGAGAAACCTACCACCAACTCCAATTTCCGCCTCTCCTTTCAGAAAAAAAGGAAGAAAATTAGCTGGTAGAATGACGAGAGAATTTGAACTCTCAAAGCATGATTTATTGCAGTCTTAGATTTTCCTCTTATGTGAATTTAATCCATTTTATTTATTAGTTTATTGATCCCTAATCGATTATTGAATTTACCGTTTCTCTCCTGTTTTTGCTATTAGGATTTTTAAGGCACTTTTTGGGATAATTTCATTTTTTAAGTACTGTAATTATTATATTAAATTAAATAATTAATATTTTATCATTTTAATATTCAACTAAATTACAGTAAATGAAGCGAAAATTAAAATTTATAAATGGATAGTGTAAGAATTTTGTCTGTCTAATAGTTGTTTTAGAACCTCAACTTAGTGCTCTTGATTAGATTGAATCCCTCAATTTATGAAATTCACTAGAACAAAAATAAGTACTCTCTAGCCTATTTCATGTATCAGTTCAACTGCTGCTACAGGTACATGCCTGGGTACCTTTTGCGGAATCGACTCTGCCGATATTTAAAAAAAAAAAAAAAAGAACAAAGAAAAGAAACAAAGAAAAAGAAAGAGAACTCGATTTGTTTCAGAACTTGCTGTCGTTCAGTCAAGCCCAAGCTGCAGATTGTATTTTCCCGCGTCTCAACCTGTATTTTCCCATTCTTGACCGAGATTCACCAACCTGGATTACTGTTTATATATATATATATATTTTTGATAATTGGATTACTGTTTATAGAAACAAGATGGATGGGTTTTGTTCCCACTGGAGTTCTTTACATTGAAGTAGTAATTTTTTTTTTCCTTTTCCCCTTTCGGCCATGGGTTTTGTTCCCACTGCAGGTGTTCCCAGCTGAGGTGAGACTGGTGCACTGTGGGGTGAGGTGAAAACGGGATTTCCAATCTTACAAACACTGGTTAAACAGGGAACACGTTGGAAGCATTCTTCTTCTACTTTTTATACTGGTTTGTCTTATTCTGATAAGGAACCGTGGGGGCAAACAATATCGATCTGCACAAACATCTTTTTTCTTTCTATAAATGTATAAATTCGGAGACTAAATAATTTCGATATTGGAAAAAAGGTAGTCTCTTTCAAAGATAGAAAGAAGGTCTGGATTGGTTTCGAGTTTTAGAATTTCCTTTTGCCGAATCAAAAGGATGACGAACGAAGGGATGAACGCACCGTTTCAATAAGCGAAAGGATTTCGATTTCAAGAGATGTAGCGAACCCACCATTTCAGTAAATGCTGGAGTGACCCGAAAGGTACGTGGGAGGTAACCCTCTTGGGTGCAAGTAGCATTTTTGTTCACGTATTTATTCATTCAAAATATTTTAGGGGATCTAAATCCTAACATAAGCATATTAAGGGGCAGTTTGGGTTGTAATAGAAGTTTTAAAAAGTATTTAAATAGTCTTAAAAATTATTTAATAAAAAAAATTAGATTATTTGTGTGTTACATGTTCAAATATTTTTAATCTCAAATAAGTTAAAAACCACGTTCGAGGAAAAGTATAGTTCGAAATGTAATTCGAATTTTAAAAAGACTATCAATAGAAGAAAATACCAATACAATTTTTAAATAATTACAACTTTTAAACTTTTACAGATATTGGCATAATTTTTAAAAATTTAAATAATCGTAATTTCCACATCAAAAAGTTTTTTTTTTTAAATTTGTTTCCAAATAAACTTAACATGTTTGAAAGTGCTTTAAACATATAGCTATTAAACAGTAAATAACATTTTAAGGTCTCGTCTAGTTACGTAATTCAGATCAGATGAGATGTTTTGTTAAAAATTGAATAAAATATTATTATAATATAATTTTTAATATTATTATTATTTTAGATTTGAAAAAATTGAATTGTTTATTATATTTTGTGTAGGAGTTTGAAAAAATTATAATGATAAGATGAGATGAAATAGATTTGTGTATTCAAACCGAACTAATAATAAAACTTATTATTTGAATTATAAATTATAAGTTTTAAAAATATAATCTATATTTTCTATCGCAATTTTAAAAATTGAATGTGTTAAAAAGGAAAACCAAGGGAAAAAAGTTGGGAAAAAATAACTTTGCCTTTAAGGTTGTACCGCTCAATTTGACCATTTGACAATAAAATTTTATTTTATTTTTTAATTTAGTGATTAAAGAAATGATTTTAAGTATATTAAGATATTTTTTTTAATTTTTTAAAAATATTAAAAAATATATTAAAATATTAAAAAAAATTCAAAAATATAATGGATCAACTTGAGTAGCCCGACTCAAAAAGTTAACAAAGGAGACGTATGCATGACTAGTTTCAACGGTCCACGAGTAATAAACAAATCCGATAATTTTGACAAATCCCAGGGCCTTTCGACTGTAAAAATGGAAAAAAACCAGGCACAGCCTGTTCAATTGGAAACCTCCTCGAGGGCTTGAAAGGTTCCGCTGACCAAAAAAGAAAGGAAAAAAAAACAAAAACAACGACAAAAACTTGTGATAATTATACGACTCATCTTAGCCAATAGCCACCCACATGATTAACAAAAAAAATGATGACCCTAAAAATTGTCTGATCTGGAAGGCAAATTTAAATTGGAATCAAACATTGGTCCCAATAAGTACTTGACCCAACCCATGTGGGTGTATGAGTACTGCAAGAATGCAGAATCCGAATCCGAATCCGTTTAATCATAGAGAAATGTTACAGTTATAAAAATATATTATAAAAATAAATATACAAACTAATGTAACTTGATATGATACGTTAGATTGTAAAATTATTTTTTTTTATTGACAGAATTTGGTTGATGAATGTGAAACGTTACTATCCACGTAAATGCAATATACAATTATAGGCACATAATTTGGCTGGTAGAATACCTAAACTGCAATAAAGGTAAGATTGGACTACTCTTTCAAAGTACTAGAGGAAATTGGGTGGGTTGCACGAAGAAAATGCAGGAAGAGGGAAAAACGAGTACTCTTCGGTCTTCCAGTGTCTTTGTCCTTTGGTAGCATTAAGAACGTGTGGCTGCAGGAAGTTTGAACACTTGTTGGACATTCTAATAAATGGACCACAGGTGAAATGGCCTTTGAATTTTTATGCCTTCACCGACGTTTTTTTGTAACAGAGAATTCCTATTTATTGTCTCATATTAGATTATTTGTACATAAATCAGAAATAAATAAACATAATCATTTAAACCCACGTTAGGAGAATATCAATTGAATGTAATTTTGCTAAATTAGAATATTGGAGAAAAAGGTTATTTGTATATGTTTGTGTCTATTGAATTATCTTTGGGCAGGGCCACGAGGACCCTTATACAGACAAGTGTAAATACACTTATTTATTTATTTATTCTTTTTTTTTAATATTTTTAAATATTTTAAAAAAATATATATAAATTTTTTAATAGTCACTTTCTTAATTATTAAATATTAAAAAAAATACACTCCCTCCAAAGTTATTTATAATAATAATGATCGGATGTGATATGATTATTTAATATAATTAAATGTGCTGTTACTCAAAGAAGTTCCCAAACGTCCATGAACCACATATACAAGTGATTATTATGTAATTGAAATGTTGTAATAGGAAGTTTTCAGAAAGGGAAATAACAAAGGAGTTTGGACTCTTGGAGAAGTTCAACCGCGGTCTTCCTGTGTTGTGTTCGTGTCCTTTCTATGACTCGCTGGCTGTTTGTCGACTGTCACTGCTTTCGTCTGCTCTGTTATGGGACCTACGTTGACGTATTGGCTTGCGCGTTTTACTGAGTAAACAACTTCTTAATATTTATCTATATTTTATATTTTTATTTTTATTTTTTTTATCAAATATTTATTATATAAATAGTGAATAAAAAATTTGAAATAATTTTTAAAAAATAAACTTAAAAAAAATTTTAAAAAATATTAAAAATTTAAAAAAATATAGAATATGAAATATAAATAAATAGTAACTAGCAAAACCCATTACAGGGTACCCATATCTCAACTCTGCTGGAAGGAGAGAGATAGACTTCAATTAATAATGCAATTTTGCAACAGGGAATTTATAAGTCCATTTTTACAACTACTTAATGACTTTCATGGAACCTTCTTTAACGTAGTAGCCAAGTTTTCTTCTTTCTACGAACAAGGCACCTCGGACTGCTACGCCCTTATAAATAAGACGTTCGAAGTTGCTTTTCCTAACCTCTTAACACTTGAGTTTATCTACTGCTGCCTGCTGCACACCTTTCAGACGCGAGAGAAAACGTACGACTGTCTAGCGACTAGATCGCCTACTCCTTTCCCCATATAAATTACTGTGTTTTGCACGTCAGAATCTTGGTAGATTTCTTGCTGCATCCCACGAAGAAAGAATGGGTTTTGTAGAAAGGAGTCAAGAGAACTTGTTATCTAAGATAGCAACCGGTAATGGGCATGGTGAAAATTCTCCATACTTTGATGGTTGGAAGGCGTATGAGAATGATCCATTTCACGCTAGCGAGAATCCTGGTGGGGTAATCCAAATGGGTCTTGCAGAAAATCAGGTAAGAATGCTTATTACTTTGCTGTCGTTTATTTTCTGTGACTAATCTGAAGCGCACTCTGAGAGACTCAGTCATGGACTAATGGTGGTTATGTGTTGAATGTGCAGCTTTGTTTTGATTTGATTCAAGACTGGATTGAGAAAAACCCAAAAGCCTCCATCTGCACGCCCGACGGGGTAGATTCCTTCAGAGATATAGCTATCTTCCAGGATTATCATGGCTTGCCAGAGTTCAGAAATGTATGGAACATACATACCTCATAGCTCTTCGTGTTCAATTCATTTGATCTCTCAGCTCTCTCTCTCTCTCTCTCTCTCTCTCACACACACACACACACAGAGTAAAAGAATCTGTCTGTCAATATTATTAGATGAAATGATTAAGATACTTAATCGTGCATATTAACAAGATAGATAATTGCAATTCTACAGGCTGTTGCCAAGTTTATGGCGAAAGTAAGAGGAAATAGAGTCAGATTCGACCCTGACCGCATTGTTATGAGTGGAGGCGCAACAGGGGCTCATGAGACGATCGCCTTTTGTTTGGCTAACCCTGGGGAAGCATTCCTTGTACCTACTCCTTATTATCCAGGGTAAGATAGAAGACTTTCATTTCAATTTTCTACTTCTCTAATGCTTTGTACTTTGTTTTATTTCTCATGAAAGTCAAGAAATAAATGATGCAATAATTCAAGTTTGGTGCATGATTAGCTGGTGTAGCGCTTTAATTTGACTTGGTTTTTTAGGCACATACATATACTGACCGTCGATCGTCGCTGTCTTTCACATCCACCTACACTAGAGAGACAGAGAGATTGACCATTACATCCAGTGGCAAAATTAGGAATTTGTTTTAGGAGGGTCAAGTAAAGCTAAAACTATAATATAAATTTTTTATTCTATTTCTATGCAATTTTTCCCGTGGTATATAACGATATGATTGTAAGATTTAAAATAAAAATAAAATACATTTAATACAATCTATGTATTAAAAAATTATATGATATGTCAAGAACTGAGAACAATATATCATTGAAATAATATAAAGACACTCATACAAATATATCAAACAAAAGATATATAGAGTGTCTAAAATTATAACTTGCGTTCTTTTAAAGAAACAAGTATTTTATTTATTTTAAATCTAAATCAAAATTTTATAACTATTTATCTTTTAATATAGACAACTAAATAATCAAGTATTTTATTTATTTTATTTTTGAATTAGATTAATTTTTTTAAAATTAGACTTATAAGTACTTAACCTATAATATCAAAATAATTTTATAGAGGGGGGCCAAAATAATCTTTTAGAGAAGGAGCCAACATAAAATAAAATCAATATCATCCTATTATATTATAAAAAATTAATATATATATATATGTATATATATATTTTTTAAACTTTTTGGGGGGAGGGGGGCCATGGCCCCCTCCTGCCCCTTCCGCCACTGATTACATCTACTTTGATTAATCGTATATAGATTAATGTAAACAGATAAATGGAACCAAACATCATTCTTGTTTCGCTGGTATTCATAGATATGTGAAAGACCTCTAGCAACATAATCTTTGTGTGCAGGATATTCTAATAAATTCTGCTTTATCATGCAGTTTTGATCGTGATTTGAGATGGAGAACAGGAGTACAACTTCTCCCAGTAGTCTGTGAAAGCTCGAATAACTTCAAGGTGACAAGAAAAGCTTTGGAAGCCGCCTATGAGAGAGCTCAAGAAGCCAACATCAGAGTAAAGGGCTTGCTTATTACCAATCCCTCAAATCCACTAGGCACCATCTTGGACAGAGAGACACTAAGAAGTATAGTGAGTTTCATCAATGAAAAGAACATCCACTTAGTCTATGATGAAATATATGCGGCCACTGTCTTCAGTGAGCCTGGTTTCGTCAGCATATCTGAGATAATCGAGGAAGAAATCACTTGCAACCGTGATCTCATCCACATTGTTTATAGTCTTTCAAAGGACATGGGGTTCCCTGGCTTTAGAGTTGGCATTATCTATTCGTACAACGATGCGGTAGTACATTGCAGTCGTAAAATGTCCAGTTTTGGACTAGTTTCGTCACAAACCCAACATCTAATTGCATCGATGCTATCGGATGATGAGTTTGTCGAAAGGTTTATTGCAGTGAGTGCTAAGAGGTTGGGAAAAAGGCATGAGGTCTTCACTCAGGGACTCGATCAGGTAGGCATTGGTTACTTAAAGAGCAACGCTGGCCTATTTCTTTGGATGGATTTGCGTCACCTCCTCAAAGAGCAGACATTCGAAGCAGAGATGGAACTGTGGCGAGTGATAATAAATGAAGTTAAGCTCAATGTTTCTCCTGGTTCTTCTTTCCATTGCTCAGAGCCAGGGTGGTTCAGAGTTTGCTTTGCTAATATGGATGACAGCACCATGGAGTTGGCTTTAACAAGAATCAGAAATTTTGCCCTCCAAAGCAAGGAGGTCAGAATTCAAAGGAAAAGACAGTGCTGGGCAAGCAACCGTCCAAGACTAAGCTTCTCAAAACGAAGAATGGATGATATAATGATGGCACAATCCCTGTTGTCTCCTCACTCCCCCATACCTCAATCACCCCTTGTTCGAGCTAGGACTTAGATTGTGAATTACCGCCATTTTTATGCAACTTAGAGGCACACATTCTTTAAATTCTTTATTCAGACTAAATATTTAGGCGAAAATTATTTCTCCTTGGTAAAAGGGTTGTTGATCCATTAGTTTAGTCCTGAGAAAATAACATAGTGGCTAGTCTGCGACTAACGAGGTTAACTCAGTTCAGCCACCCCTTCTTTTTTCTTCTTGAGAGCATTTTTTCTTTCTATTTCACACCAAATGGTGGTGAAAAAAGTTATATAGTTTGCAAGAAATTTCCCTTGCAAGCACACATTTGATTTCTGTACTTTTCTCGAATGAGATTATAAAGATTCTTGAGTTTTGATTACAAAAGTGTGATGTGGTTGTTTGTCCAAAATTTATCATCATGTGGATTTGTACTTTCTGTGAGACAAGTTGGGTCGTATTGGTGTTCATCAATATTCAGGAAAAAAGAGAGAAGAAAACAGAGAACAGAGAACAGAAATGAAACCTCAAACCGGGAACTTCACATGCTGATTTCTTCCAGTGGTTGCACTGCTAGCTACGCTTGATCTATAAAAACAATGAAGGAACTATCTAAGACAAACAATCATCATGATACGCCTCCTGGATAAGTTCGAAAATCTCTCAAAGATAAAGCCACTGCAAAAATGCAGCAGAACTACCTACATTTCCATACCCATAAAACATATGCATGGACTAGGACTAACTAAAGAAATCGGCCTTTATCGGGAAAAGAATGGCTTTTTTTCTCAGCCTTTTGGTTTTCGAATGAATTTTGTCAACTATCCATAAAATTTACTCATGGAGCCAAGCACTTCACAAATTTTCCAATCTCATTGCAAAACCACCAGCAACATTATTGGCTTGTCTATTTATATATATATATATATTTATATATATTCTAAGCAAGCAAACTCATTAAAATAAAAGATGATACAAGTTAGAGGGGATGAGATTCCCCAACAAGATACCCCAAAATAACAAACACAGTGCAAATGTGATAAAAAAAAAAGAAAGAAAAAAAGCTGGTTCTAAGACCAATTTCTTGGTCTCTACCCTATCCCTACTAAGAAGGAACCGTCTTAAACGACGTTTTGAAGGTAAGCCACCGCTGGAAGCGGTGCAAGTGACTGCACTGTAGGTGGAAGTCTTGAGGTATTTGTTGGTGAGGTCCTTAGTCTCTTTGACAAGATCACTGGTTAAGGAAAGCAATAATCTTGGTAGACCGGCAAGAGAAGAGCAGATTTGCAGCAGAGGAACAGTCGACCCACACCTCTGGAGTGGCACGTGAAAGCCACACGCCAGTGGAATGGAGGAGGCGTCTAACTGATCTGAAGGATCGGAAGGTGGGGAATCTGCTGGTCCGGCGTGTGTAGCCGTCGGAGCGCGGCGGCGCGTGAAGACCAAGCGCGGAAACAAACAATATGTGAAGGCCACGCATCGACATGTTGGGCACAGTTCCGCGTCGTCCCAATAGATCAGTGGAAGGGGAACGTTGTGGTGGGGCGCGTGTCGACTGTTCATGGTCGAAGAGCAGTAGATCTGATAAAATCCGTGTCGATGGAAAAACACTACCATAAAAGCATATTCACAAACAAGTAATAGAAAAGAAGAGAAAAAGGAAAAAGAAATGGAGAAAATGAGGCTTTCGGCGATAGCACTCGACAAGATTCTTTTTTTATTTTTTATTTCTAGAGAGAAGGCATAGCTTCTCTATCTAGAAAGGAAAAAAGTATTGACTTGTCTATATGATAGTCTATGCAATCATCAACATTTAGAGATGCCGAGGACCACTGCCAGGATTATAATTAGTTGGGCTTGTAGCAGTCACTTGAGAGTCTAGGGCTGTAATCGAGCCGAGCCGAGCCGAGCCGAGTTTTGGCTTGCCGAGCTCGGCTCGACTCAAAATACTCGAGCTCGAGCTCGAGTCCGAACTCGAGATTTTTTTTTGTTCTCTGTTCGAGCTCGTCCCACAAACGAGTTCGAGTCAAGCCGAGCTCGAGCTCGAGCTCGAGCTCGAATTGTTTTTTTTTTTTTGAATAAGATTTAATAATTAATAAAATAAATAAATAAAATAAAAGACCTAATATTGAATTTATACAACTAACAAGTATACCTTTATTCAATTATAAAATTTTAAAAAATTTAGAAATAATTAAAATATCTAACTAGTTGATATTTATCCAAAATAACAATATATTTGCCTACATATATTATTAATACATACACTTAATATGATATCATATATCTATTTCATATATGGTTTCCACACACTAGTATATAACATTATTAAATTTTATCGACTAATTATTATACAAATTATAAAATATACCTATAAAGTGTATTCACTATATAGATATAAGTAATTAGATTACATATTATATATTTAATTATAAAAGTGGTATGCTTATATTATTAGCTAATACATATATATATGTATATATACATAGATTTATATATATATTTATCAATATATGAATGAGTTTTAATCGAGTCGAGCTAACGATTCGATTTGAGCATAAACGAGCGAGCCTTAACCGAGTCGAGTCGAGTTTTGTCGGGTATGTGTCATTTACTAATCAAGCGGGTATCTGCTTTCACGAACGAACTTTTTTTTTTTCACGAATCGAGTTCGATTCGAGTTTAACCGAGCGAGTACCGAGCGGGCTATCGAGTAGACTGATTCATTTACAACCCTATGAGAGTCTATATATAGTTACAACATGAAGCATTTTTTTATTGTCCCATTTGCGCGACGATTCATACTAAGATTCAACAAATTATAGTAAGTTATTTTTTTTAAAAATTATAGTAAGTTTGAATAGGATATTTCACTAGTAATAAAAGAAAATATTCAATGCAAGTTGAATATGTAAAACCATGTACAAATGTCTTTTTACGAAGGACCATTTTACGGAGACCGAAAGGTCTACCAAATAAATGGTGTATTTTTTCAGTTTTTTAATCTTAAATATTAAAAAAAAAAAAATGTAGATTCGGTGCATTTCTTCGATAGATTTCTCGGTCTTTTTCTTTCATGAATTCATTGATTATAAAGGATATGAATCCAAAGAGCTTAAATAAGATATATCCGGTTTACTGTTATATATACAATGTTGTCTTTATTATGCCATATCATACTAAAGAGACTGTATGAACGAATGTAATTATGATTCTTTTATTTTGAATAGTACAAGGATTTATACAAGTAAATTACCGAAAATAGAAAAGGAAATTAATGGGAAACTAATTCTAGAGATTGACTAAATATACACATACTTGAATGGTGAATATTACATAGTAAGTCGATAGTAGGGGTGTAACCGGTCTGGTTCGGTCTGGTTTTAGATAAAATCTTGGACCGAACCGGTATGACCGGTTTTGTATTTTTCAAAATTGATTATACACCGGTTACCCTCATAAACCGGTACTTTCGGTTTTACCGGTTTTTGGTCCGGTTTTTCAGTTTTTTTTAAATATAAATTTGATATTAATATAATATTAGATAATTAGATAACTATATATTAGTATATATTATTATTAGTTATAAACTATATATTAGTATAACTATATAATACATGATCAATTACATTTTCATTTTTAAGATTAAACGTTTATTTTATAATAACATTATCTTATATATAATTATATTAATAGCATATGATCAAATAAATTACAAATGTTTATATTTAAAATTAACATTTTATGTTATAATTTATAAATTATAATATGAAATTATTTTATATATGATATATAATTATATTATATATATATTTCACATATAATTATAAATTATATATAAAACTTATATATTAATATATATATACAACTTATATATAAAATATTATTTTATATATATATATTTTATCAACATTATTTTTTATATATATTTTATCAACCGGTCCGGTCCGGTCCGGAAAATCCCAAAACTAGAACTAGACCGGTTCCGGCCGGTTTATGAAATATAAAAACCGGTTCCGGACCGAACCGGTTAAAAACCAGTAAAACCGATTCAGTTCGGTCCGGTTCGGAGCGGTTTACCGATTTTTCGATTTAAATTTACACCCCTAGTCGATAGCGATGTGCTTCATATGAGAATAAAAGACCGGATTGGCACAAACATACGTAGCACTCACGTTGTCATAATAAATGATTGGAGCGGGGGAGATAGGCACATGCAGCTTTTGAAGAAGATTCATTACCCAATTGACTTCAGATGCAGTAAAAGCAATGGCCAAGTATCTTGCCTCAGTGGAAGAGTGAGCGACAATCTTTTGCTTTTTATAACTCTAAGAGATGGGGTTTGTACCAAGAAAAACAACATAGAGAGGTTAAGTTCGATCATTAGGATCACTTGCCCAATCGGCATCCGCAAATGCATGAAAGGTCTGAGGAGAGTTCTTGCGAAACATTATGCCATAATCAAGAGTTCCAACGAGATAACAAAGCAATCGTTTAACTACGAAGTAATGAAGCGTGGAAGGACAGTGCATGAATTGAGATAGCTTGTTGATGGCAAAGGAAACATCAGGATAAGTCAAGGAGAGATATTGTAAGGACCTAAGAGTTTGGCGATACAAGGTAGCATCAACTGGTGGAGAACCATCAAACAATTTGAGAGCTTCAGTAGTAGCAAGAGGTGTAGAAACAAGCTTTGCATCATCCATGATAACATGATGCAAGAGGTCTCTTATATATTTCCTCTAAGATAAAAACAAACTATTAGATGTAAAGTGAGCTTTAACTCCAAGAAAATACGAAAGATTACCAAGATCCTTTAGAGAGAATCATCAAACAAGAATAGATAAAGAACCTAAGTGGGAGAGTGGAGCATAAATAAAGAGGTATCCGAATGAAAGTTGGTGAAGCTTTTAGAGATAAGAAAATTATGAAGTTCGTGGTACCAAGCACGAGGGTCTTGCCGAAGGCCATATATAGCCTCTTGTAATCTACATACATGATTGGGAAGGTCGAGGTGGGCGAAGCCAGGGGGTTGGTCTATGAATACTTCATCAGATAAAGAGCCTTGCAAGAATGCATTATTCACGTCAAGTTGGCAAAAAGGCCAACTGTTAGTCACATCAAGAGCAAGTAATAATCGAACAGTTGTAGACTTGACAATAATGTTGTAGGTTTCAAAAAAATCAACCCCAGGTTGTTAATGAAAACCTTTAGCCACTAAGCAAGCTTTATAGCGAGCTATTGACCTATCGGGATTCCTCTTAATCCTATAAACCCAATTGCACCCAATAACATTTTGTGTAGGGTTCATGGAACGAGAGACCGAGTTTGATTGGAATGTAAGGCATTGTATTCATCACTCATGGCTTGATGCCATGCATGATGTTGCTGGGCCTGTTTGAATGTTGAGGGCTTGGTGTTTGGAGAGACGATGGTGGTGTGAAGATCAAGTAGGTGTTTTGGCTTTGTAATGTTATTACGTAGCCTGATGTTATAAGGTGAGGTTCAGCTATGATGGGAGAAGAAGGAGAGGGTATAGGAGATGAGACACTTACTTGTGAAGGATTGGATGCATCCTGAGATGGAGGCGTGAAGAAGGAGCGTGAAGGAGGAGCCCGAGGATGAAGTATCTTGGTTCATAGAGTCAAACCTGCAAGAAGAAGACTCACCACGTGAATTAGAATGATTGAAGGGGAGAAAACACATTCTCGGCTTGAAGAGTAGAAGAGATAGGCAAATTGGAGATATTTTGAGTACTCGAAATTAAGGGTGAAGAATTAGGAGTGATATCGAAAAAAGATACAAGAGTGAAAATTTTGAAAGGTTCATGAGTTGGTTTGGATAACCGAGTGTCTGAGGAAGGCAAGATGAAGAGCGACTTAGTAAGGGAAGTTTTATTATGGAAAGGGAATGTATTTTTCACCAAAACCAAATGTTAGAGGTGAAGAGTTTATTTGTGGAAGGATCAAGGCAGAGATAGGTATGATGTGGAATTGAGTTGCCAAAAAATACACAGGGACGGGATCGTGGTTCAAGTTTCTAAGAGGAGTAGGGTCTTAACCATGGGTAGCAAAGACAACCAAATATTTTTAAAGATAAATAATCGGGTGACTGCTTAAAGAGATGAATGAAAGGAGATTTGTTACATGTGACCAGAGATGGCATTCAGTTGATGAGATAAATCGTAGCGTGAAATGCTAAGGACCAATATTTGAGCGGAATAAAAGCATGATGAAGCAAAGTAAGAGCAATTTCAACAACATGACGATGTTCACACTTAGTTGTGCCAACATGTTCAAGTGTATGATGAGGAGATTTGAGATGTTGAATTCCAACCCAAGAAAGAAAATAATTGAGACTAGTGGCTTTGCCACTTCCTTCTGTATAAACAAATTGAATTGTTGTAGAAAAATAATGTTCAACAAGAGATTTAAACCGTTCAAACACCAAAGTAACATCAAATTTATTTTTGATTGGATATAGCCTTGTGTATTTTGTTAAGTAATCCAAAAAGATAACGCAATAGCAAAAATTATCAAAAGAAATGAGAGGAGCAGGTCCCCAAACATCCATAAAAAGAATTTCTAGAGGTCTAGAACAAGTTAACGAAGAAATTCCAAATGGAAGTTTGTGGCTTTTATTACATAAACATGCATTGCAAGAATTAGAAAAAGAGCTTGACTTAGATAAAGGTAGTTTATGAGAAGCAATAATTTGATGGAGGATTTTGGAGGACAGGTGACCAAGACGACTATGCCAGAAGCTAATGGTTAGAGATGGAGGACTTGACCTGGTTGTTGTAAGGGCCAAGTATTGTGGTGAAGAAGATGGTCTGGTCATTGAAACCGGCCACTCATACACGTTACATCTACTTTGGCCTTGCACCAAGATGCCCCTGTGGTTAGATCCTTCACAAGAAAAAAATTAGGAAAAAATTCAATAGAGGTGTTATTATGAGAACAAAATTGGGAAACAAAAAGAATATTCTTCTTGATGTTAGGTGCATACAAAACATTATTAAGTTTGAAAGTGGAATCACAAGATTTAAGAGTGGTAAATCCTATATGAGTAATAGGAATGTAATTACCATCTCCAACCATGATATCTTCATTACCACCAGACTTAAAGTGAATAGAGAGGTTTTGCAAGTCCGAGGTGATGTGATGAGAGGCCTTGGAGTCAATTATCCAACCCAACTGATTACCCGGAGTCTCATGAGTTGTGAAGTTGGCTTGCGGCCATGTGGAAGTTAAGGGACGTGATCAGCATACTTTGGCAACATGACCAGGCTTATCACATGATTGACAAGCAACTCGAGGTTGATTCCTGTTGAAGGTAGGCCGCCAATTCTGATTTGACTGGTTGGACGAGAATCCTAAGTGTATGAGCTATTGGAATAATTTTGGTTTCCACGGTTTCTAGAAGAATTCTATTGGAATTGATTATCATTGTTCCCGTGCTAGCCATTGTTGTTTCCTCCGTATTTTGATATCTTTTTAGAGATATTAGAGTCTTCTTGTTGTGTTGCTTATGTGAATATTGAGCAGTGATAGATGAGTCTTCTTTTGTTGAGTCTAAGTGCTTGAGACTAGTTTAATAGTCTAGAAGCTTTTCAACCAATTCTTCGAAGAAGATGGGTGACTCTCTTGCACGTAAGGCAGCTTAATTTAAGCTCTTTGTAGTCATTGGTGAGACTATTGAGCATATGAACTACGATTTCTCCATCACTCAAACCATGCCCAATCATAGCAAGGTCACCAATAATAGTTTTAATGGATTGCAAAAACTCATAAATGCTTTTTCCTTCTTGATTAACCTTGTGAGAGAGTCGATGAGACCAACCATTCGACAATTGGGTTTGTTGGCATATGTAATTTTGAGTTTGTGCCAGGCCTTCTCAGGGTTTTTACACCAAACACAATCGGCCCTGCTAGTCCAATGACAACTGTTTGGATGGTAAGGAGCAGTAGTCGATCATGATGGAACCAAGCTTTGTACTTTGGATCGTCGACTGGTGAGCACGGATGAGTTCCATCTTTGAATCCCATGAGATCATACCAAGAATGTTTGTCATCTGCGAGCTCCACATTGAATAGTTTCATCATTTGGACAATTTTTGAAGAATAAGTGTGGCGATATTGATCAAGACAACCTGAGAATGGGAAGGTGACAGAAAAAATTGCACTGCTAGACATAACCGTGACTTTGCTTGGTTCAGTCTTAGCTGAATAATGAAACAAGACGAAGAAAGAGCCTAGGGCTCTGATACCATAAAGAGACGGTATGAATGAATGTAATCATGATTCTTTTATTTTGAATAATACAAGGCTTTATACAAGTAAATTACCGAAAATAGAAAAGGAAACTATTGGGGAAAAATAATCCTAGAGGTTGACTAATATACACATACTTGAATGGTGAATATTACACAATAATTACAAAATAAATAAAGGATTGTTTCCATATATTTGTAGCCAAGAATCAATGAGAGAATTGTGCTTAACATGAGGAGCAATGGATGATGTTGATTTATCATTCTCTAGCAAGATTGACTAGCCGTTTAGGACACCAACCTTGGTCCGATGAGTAAGAAAGTGAAGACTAGGCAACGGCTAAGTAAGAGAATCAACATGTTGGTCAGAAGTATGAACATGAGAAACACGTAGGCGACCTATAACAACTTGATCTCGAACAAAATGAAAGTCGATAGTAATGTGCTTCATACGAGAATGAAAGACTGGGTTGGCACAAACATACGTAGCACTTGCTCAATCTTCCATCTCGCAAGATTTCACCGTTATTCCGTGGTTTACCACCTTTGGTCAGTAGAATATAGTTCAAGGTGGGTGAATACTACTACGGAGGTCTAGTCATCTTGATAGTCTACAAGCAGCAGTTGTAGGTGTAGATGTCCCTGGATCACCAAACGCTTTATCCTTGTCTGTCAAACCTTTGCTCCGCATTTTGGTCTCAGGAACCTTCCTTAGGCTTACAGATTCATGAGAAAGAATATAGTTCAAGGTGGGTGAATACTACTGCGGAGGTCTAGTCATTTTGATAGTCTACAAGCAGCAGTTGTAGGTGTAGATGTCCCTGGATCACCAAACCCTTTATCCTCGTCTGTCAGACCTCTGCTCTGCATCATGGTCTCAGGAACCTTCCTTAGGCTTACAAATTCATGAGAAACTACAAAACTAACTCCCTTTTGCTTCCTCATCCTCACATTCATGCGACGAAGCCTGCTTTGCAACAACTTTTTATTTCCCTACACATCACTAAACCCTGATATTAAATATAGATTATTTGTTCTCTGACCACAAGTCAATACCATCGCACCCTTTGTGAGCTTCCATTCACCTCTTGAAAATACAACTAAATGCCCGCTATCATCAAGCTGTCACATAGGGATCAGGTTTTGCTTTAACTTTGGAACATGTCTAACTTGCTACAAAGTCCACATATTCTTGTTTGGGAGTATAATGTGCATATCTCCCACTCCTAATGCATCCAGTGCTTCACCAGCAACCATATCCATCTTACCAAAATCACCAGCAACGTAGTTTTGCATGATCTCTCGATGTGAAGTGGTATGGAACAAAGCCCATGAATCCAACACTCAATCATCAACTAGACTGTGTACTGCTAGAGATAAAGCATCCTGTATTTCTTCATTCACCATGTTTGTAGCGTCATCCTCAGTTTTTTTGTAGATTTTGGCAGTTTATTACCCAGATCTTGACTTACTCTTGCCTTTATTTCTGGACTTTGACTTGCCATGTCCCCTGCCCTGATTGTCAACGTCTAAAGCAGAATCCAGACTCAAGAACTCATTAGAATCTCTTCTGTGCACCTCCTCTGTATGGATTAGATCTCGAATGTCGTCGTACTTCAACTTCATCTTACATGCAGAATTACCCACAACCATTCTCACGGTCTCCCAACTATTTGACAATGATGTTAACAGGATCAATGCTTGAATCTCATCATCAAACTCAATCTGGACTGACAATAATTCATTTGTGATAGTGTTGAAATCATTCAAGAGTTGGGCAACCGACATACCTTCTGCCATCTTGAGGTTGAATAACTTCTTCATCATATGCACATTGTTATTCGCTAAAGACTTTTTATACATACCAGACAAAGCCGCCATGAGATTCATTGTAGTTCTCTTCTTAAAAATGTTGTGCGCCACTGATCTTGATAGGGTGAGCTAAATAAATCTTAGGACCTGTCGATCTAACAAGTTTCAATCCGTATCGTCTATGTTATCCAGCTTCTTTCCCAACAGAGGAGGATGAAGCCTCTTTCCATAGAGATAATTCTCGACCTGCATCCTCCAATACCAAATGTCTGTGCCATCAAACTTCATGATCCCACTCTTCACTTCGTCTCCTGCCATTGTTCTTCCTTTAATCCAATTCTAAAGCTCTAATACTAGTTGTTGCGAAAAACACTCCAAGACCACACCAATGATGCAACAAGTACCAAACAACAAGAAAATAAACAATAAACAATCACACAGCACTGAATATACGTGGTCCAGCAATGCGTCTATGTCCACAGAATTGCAGGAGATTTTATTCAATTGGAAGATGAAGTACACAATGAGTTACAAGAGTTCCTTTCTCCTCACAATAACTACTCTCTCTACAGTCTCTCCTCTAAAAAAACATTATTATGTATTCCTCTATATGCCAACTTTTAAACTTTTGGATTATTCGCTTGA
Source organism: Pterocarya stenoptera (assembly GCA_003123785.1). Classification (NCBI taxonomy): domain Eukaryota; kingdom Viridiplantae; phylum Streptophyta; class Magnoliopsida; order Fagales; family Juglandaceae; genus Pterocarya; species Pterocarya stenoptera. The sequence goes on along the minus strand of QEOT01008612.1, from coordinate 5,268 downwards.
GCGAAATGTCGAGTGTGCCTCAAGTGAACTTTCTATCTAATGTTCGTTCGGGTGTTTTATCTTGCGAGCCTCAAGCGAATTCTTTGCCTGAGTTTCGCTTGAGTTACCTGTCAAGTGTACAGTGCGCGAACTCTATGTTCAACATTTGCTCAAGCGGTTTGTCAAGTGAACTTTCTATTTGCAGTTTGCTTGAAAGCTATATCGAACACAAGTCTTGACATTTCCTCAGCTCACTAATCAGACTCCACAACCCAAGAGGTTGAGTAGTCATTCTTGTTTTGCTTGTTGCAATATGTGGGACACATCGTACTCCATCAGAGGGTAAAATGGTGTAGGAAATGTGTGGTCTTCTCGTGTGTCCAATGATGCAGCTCCAGGAGCAAATAAACAAACCATGGCCCTGAACATGACGATGGGCATGGCTTAACCAAGACTTTGATGAATCTACTAGCTAGTGTTTCTGGGTTTCTTTTTTCTACTTTTTTTTTAAGTAATGTTCGTCTAAACAAAGAAGGTACAGACACCCAGACAGTGAAGTTTCTAGGTCATTGGGTCTATTAATTCAGGCAATTAAAGTAGACGTCACCTTAGGAATACAGCTCGATTTTTAGGCCTTATCTACGCAATTTGTCTGCTT
>QEOT01008611.1:4128-33118 GCA_003123785.1 Pterocarya stenoptera | reverse complement strand
CCTAGATCCATAGCCTTTTCTGTTTCTTAGCTGTCTAGACATCCATGTGTAAGGCACAATGCGTGCACCGACACCTTGGTGTTAAACAGTTGGCACAATCAGCACAACTCTGCGCTCTCCGATTCCGATGAACTAGTTGCAACCGGTTTGAACCTCAAGGGTTTTCTTCTCACAATTACCAAGTTAATGCTAAGATCAAATCTAAAAAACAAATTCTATGAATTACTTTGATTCCTAAATAAGCAACAACCAATCTAGAGCTACTTAGTCTTGCTAGACCTCCTCGTAGAATTCACATTAATTTGATACACTTTGTCGCTTCAGCTTCTATGAAAAACTTTACTGTTAAATTAGAGCATATATAGAAACAACAAACACAAAAGCTTAGCCTTAAGGTAAGAACTCCAAAACGAATAAAATATTTCAGAAAAAAATGGACCAATTGAACGAACACTACAAAAAAAATTGTTTACTTACAATTAATTAATTTTAATAAAATAATTATTTACAATTAAAATAAATCTATTTTCAACACAAATAATCTTTTCTCGTTACAATTAAATAACTATAAAAACTCGTTTTTCGTGTATTGAAGTGTACTGCAAAAGCAGAATAATATGAATAAAAATCTTAAATTTTGAGAGACAGAAAAGGACATACCTAGCTAGAGCAGGTCGCTTCCTATCAGGCTGAACTTCTTCTGCTGAAGTTACATCCAAACTTCGCTTCTCCCTCACCATGCTATTTGATCTCTCCATATACCTCGTTTGCATTTTCACTATTACTAAACTAAACTGTCCTGCTTGGTTGCTGAGAAAGTTGAAGAAAAATAACACGATATGAACTTTTCAATTATATGAACCTAACCTCACTTTGACTAAGACTTCTCTATTTCCATAAACAAACAAACTAGCAACGTGTGAGATTCGAGAACAAGATTTATTTTCTTATTTTCCCTAGATTCTCCGCAACCGAAATGGAAGTTTTATTCCAAGGAGAAAGTTCAACAAAATAAGAAACAACAAGCTTTCCAGTTACGTAATGATCATAAAACTTCCTTTCACTTCCATTTCCAATCTCTATAACCAAAACAAAAAAAAAAAGAACACAGAGAGAGAGAACAAAAAAAACTATTTTCTTGTAGTTTCCTCAGTTTTCTCAGCAACCAAACGGAGATTCGATCCAAAGCGACAACACGAATGTGTCGTGGATTCGCAAGGACGAGAAAAGAAAAAGAAAAGGAAAGAAAGGGGAGAAAAGAAGTTTCGGCGAAGCGTCTACGAATTTTCCCTGATACGAACACTTGAGCAATTGCTACGAAGCCTCTCTCTCTCTCTCTCTCTCTCTCTCTCTCTCTGCCCTTTATCCCGAGTGCGTGAGTGATCAGTATAACGGCTCCAACAGTAGTCGAATCTCGGTGGCTGAGATCTCGGGTAGCAAGGGATCAGGAGATCTGGACCGTCAGATTGACTAGAAGTCGTGAGGAATCTTATTCACTTCTTCTATATTGACCAGCACGTGCTGCTATTGGGAGGTGGTGTTCCTGTGTGGGCGACGTCTGGGGATTAAGTGTGCACTAGAGGTAGCAGCCGTCGGATCTTGTGTATATTTAATTCGTTTAATGAAATCCACTGGAAAAAGAAAATTATATATAAATATATATATTTATATTTATATATATAAAAGAATAGCGACGGAGGAATCAAAGTTCAAGTTTACCTTTTCTTTTGATTTTTTGGTCTTCGAAACTATTACGTAATTCTAACACAGCCACAAATTTCAAGGTTAAAGTCAATGGTTTAGATTTAAAAACATGTGCGAGCATATCTCCATCTCAAATATAAAATTTTTAAATTAATCATTATAATTTTTTTAAATAAAAAATAATTAAATATTTTTAAATATTTAAATAAAAATAATAATGTATATTATAATTTTATAATATTTTTCAATCAATTTTTTTTTCTCTCTTTTCTCAAAATATAAAAAATACTCAACTCAAATTATCTCAATACTATTCACAAATTATCTTATTATTATTCATAAAATTCTCATTTCATCTCATTCTTAATTTTATTTAGTTGACGTACTTGAACCGAGGATTGTAATCCTTAGAGGAGTATTAAATCTACAAAAGTATATATTACTTATGATTAAATTATTTCTTTAAGAAAAAATCTACTTTTATAGATTTAGTAATCATCTTAGAATTATAAAATTACGCCAATATTATATTAAATTATTTCTTTCAAAACCCAAATCATTTTTTTAAAATCTAATATAGTGATTTCTCTGAATTTTAAGGACCGGAAATTACCTATTCTTGATATAGACGAACGTCCCTTCCTATGACAACATGACTCACTGCGCTGTGCTTGTGGAATGTTTAAAGAATGAAATGAGATGAGATGAGAAGAGAATTTTATAAATATTATTATAATAATAAGATGATTAATGAATAGTAATGACATAGTTCAAATACTTATTTGTTGAGTTTTGAAAAATAAGAGAGAAAAAATTAAATAAAAAATATTATAAAATTACGATGTTATTAGAATATAATTTTTTAATATAATTTTTATTTTAAGATTTAAAAAAATTAAATTATTTTTTATTTTTTATTTGATAATTTGAAAAAATTGTAATGGTTAGTTTGAAAATCTTTTTATTTAAATGATATTTAGAAAATAAATGAGATGTATACGCAAGGGGACCTGTAACTTATGATCTATCAATCTGGTCGTTCCTTTCGGTTCGGGTTTGTGCAAAATGTGACACTTTTGTTAAATACCAAACTAATTACCAGTAAACACTATATATTTCATGATCAGCGCAACTTAAAAAAGAGCCCAAACATACTATTTAGTTAATATTTAATAGCATATTTAACATTTTATATAGTCAATAATGATTATAAGTTAAATGAAAATTATATAATTATGTTATACAACTATTATATAAAATACTATATAGAAAAAGAAAAATTATTAAAAGAAATTATATATATAGTTCGATCGGTCTAGTCCTACCCGGGGTGAAAAGACCATGTCTAAGCACAAGACTGAAACCGAAAATACCAAAGCTTAGAGACTGAGACCAAAGGTTAGCGGTCCGGTCTGAACTGACCGGAACAGTTTGGTCCAGTAGGGTTTTCCAGTTCAGACCGGTAACCTTATATCCTTAACTTAAACACAAAATACTTTTCAATTTCAAATTTTTAATATTGTCATCTAACCAATATCTAATTATTACTCAAGCATAAAACCTAATACAACTTTTCAAAACTTTCAAATAAAACAAAAAATACAATACAACTTTTTCAAATTTTAAAATAAAAATAATATTAATCAAATAAAATTTTAACTTTATAATATTTTAATAATTTTATTCAAGTTTTTCTCTCTCATTTGTCAAAACTCATTAAGATATTTTAACTCAAATCATTTTACTACTATTCACAGAATTCTGAGAATGTCTTGTTTGGTTATATAGATAAGATAGAAATATGTTAATAGTAGTAATATACTTTGTGAATAATAGTGAAATGATTTTAGTTAAGATGTTTTATGAATTTTGAAAAATGAGAGAAAAAATTGAATAAAAATATTATAAAGTTACAAGATTGTCAGAATATAATTTTTTAATATAATTTTTATTGTTGGATTTGAAACTATTGAATTATTTTTGTATTTTGTTTTGGAAATTTTGAAAAGTTGTAATTATTAGGTAATTATTAGATGAAAATTTTGAAAAGTGAAAATTTTGAAATTGAAAAATATTTTTATTTTAAACAGTATTTGAATATTGATATAAGATGAAATGAGATGTAATGTGATAAAATGGATTGAGACCATTTATGAAACCAAATGGGGCCTTTCCACTTAATTTGTTTAAGGTCTCGTTTAGATGTTGAGATGAGATGTAAAATCTGTGAATAGTAGTGAATAATTTATGAATAGTAGTAAAATAATTTGAATTAGGATGTTTTTAACAAATTTTGGAAAAAGAGAGAAAAAGTGGAATAAAAATATTATAAAGTTAAAATATTATTTTTATCTTAAAATTTGAAAAGTTGAATTATTTTTTGTGTTTTGTTTAGAAATTTAAAAAAATTGCAATGATTAGATGAAAAAATTAAGATTTGAAATTGAAAAGTATTAGTATTTGAGTGGTGTTTGGATATTGAGATGAGATGAGACCATATCAACATCCAAATGGGGCCAGACGATCCCTACTCTCTCTTTCTAGAGGTTCTCCACACAATCCAGTGATAACCCACTCCTGAATGAAGTTCTTCCTTTAATCCCAAAAAAATTAACCAAACTCCAAATCCCATTGCACAAATGAATTAGGATTTTTGATCTCACAAACTAAGGTCTGGTTTAGTTAGTGAGTTGAGATGGTTTGTGAATAATAATGAGATATTTGAGTTAAGATGATATGAGATGAGTTAGAAATTGTTTGAGTTATGATGTTTTATGAGGGTTTTAGGAAATGAGAGAAAAAAAGTTAGATAAAAATATTATAAAGTTAAAATATTGTTAGAATATAATTTTTTAGTACTGTTTTTGTTTTGAAATTTGAAAAAATTAAATTATTTTTTGTATTTTATTTAGAAGTTTGAAAAAATTGTAATAATTAGAAAATGATTAAATGAAAAAATTGAAGATTTGAAATTGAAAAGTGTTTATGTTAATGGTATTTGGATATTAAGATGAGATGGAAGCGTCTTTCTCTTGGAAAGACCTCAAGCTCGAACCTGCAATGGAAGAAGCAAAAAAAAAAAACAAACATCAGAGCTTGCATTGGTAGGGCCTCTAGTTGTTGAACGTCCATTGAATAAATTTGTCATTCATGCAAGCATCAAAGCCACATGGAATTTCATACATAAATTCCTAATTGAATACCTAGAAGCTAACTTATTCCTATTCACCTTTCAATTCTCTCAAGACAAGCAACGAACCCTCAACCAAAGGACACTTGCTAATTCTCAAGCCTTGGCCACCTAGCTCAACTCTACAAGAGATTCGGTTGAACCATCAAACTTTCTACATATAGATTCATGGCCTCCCACTAGACCACATGATACAAGAAAATGCTATACAGATTGGGAAGGCCTTGGGTAACCTAATTAAGGTTGAAAAAGACTCTAAATTCGGAATTATATGAAGCAAATTCATCAGGTTCAGAGTGAAAACTGATATCACCTATCGATTGCAGCAAGGTTTGACTTTTCTGAAAGATTACAACATTGATACATTGGTGGCATTCAAATATGAAAGACTATCGGATTTCTTTTTCGATTGTGGCAAATTTGGTCACTCTCAAATATTCTACACATTCCTCAAATCAATCCCGATTGATCTACTATACGGGGTGAAAACTGATATATGTGGTTCGATTTCGGTCCAAAACCGAAACCAAATCAATTAGTTTCTTACATGTTTAAAACTAGTTGGTTAAAGGGGAGAAAATCGGCATGCTCAGCTTCAACGTGATTCTGGTAGGTTCGTCGGTGTCCCATCAGTTGCGTGATGAGAGAGAGTACCAAGAGAATAAAGGTCGCAAAGAGAGAGAAAGAGAGAAAATGGTGGCAAATCCCAATGAGAGAGAGATGGGAGGTGCGATGAGAGAGAAAGAGAGAGATGCACAGCACGACGGTAGACGACATTGCATAGAAAGGGAAGAGAAAGTCTGAGAGAAATGAGAATCGAGAGAAAAGAGGGAGGGGAGGGGGTATTAAACCTTAACTCCAAACGATGATGTTTGGTGTATTAAAACAAACGACGTCGTTTCATTTTAATTTTTTTTTCTAAACAGTACGTGTAAAACGATATCGTTTAACTTAAGTAGAACGAAGTTGTTTTACCTAAGATATATATAAAATATATATTAAATCGGCCAGTTCGGCGATTTGAATTTGGTTTAAACCGGAACCAAACCGGTCAATGTAAATTTCATTAATTTCCTACCGCCTGCCGACCGGTTCTCTGTCTGTTCACGTCGACGATTGCCCATTCCATCTGTTTCCTAACATGAACCATGGATACAAGCCGAAAATCCCAACCTGAATCACTTTCAAGCAATCCCACCCACAACCCCCTTAATCTTGAGCCAAGAAATAGAACTACACCCATCCCACACCATCCCTCGACCCCCACAAACATCAAAGATCAAACCTGTCCCAATCACCCTCAAACCACATAGTACGTCTCCTATCAAGAAACCTTGCAATTGATGGATCAACATTACTCTACTCAAAATGAAAAGGGGAAAGGGATACAAGTAGAAGGAATAATAGAAACCCAGAGGAAGAGTAACACAAAACCTCACAAGCTGGAATTTACTTGTGAAAAAAGCCCAAAACGTTTGGAATCTGCTCCAAAAATCCTCGTAGAGACCTCAATAAAATCGGAAAGCCCACACCTCAGTAGGCTATTGACACATTTTCCAGCAATCCGAGGCAAATATCTTCAGTGGCATAGCTTCAAGCTTCCAAGCATTAACTTGTCGGCACCAACCCCACCCAAACCGAACAGAGATGAAATAAATTATTTCACTATTAATGCAATCTCATCATCAGCTACGACAAGGTTGCAACTCCCATCACTAGGGGAAAATTATACCCACAGAGGAGACAACTCAAGGCTCAAGGCTCTGATAGAAATGATGCATTTGGAGGGATCCCACCCTTCAATAGTAGAGAATTAGATGAAAAAAGCCACTTATTGCTCTCGATGGAGACAACTCCTGTAACACCCCGCTCCCCAGTAAAGTCATTTTTTAAAATTTTAGGGTAATTGGTGTGCTACTACTGAACTTGACTTAAAGATTTAATTTTTCTTCACAAAGAGCCAGATACCAAGATTTTATATAATAAATAATATCCTTCTTTGTAAAATATACTGAGATCATAAGAGAAAGTACGTAGAAGCATTTATTAAAATTTCTCAAAAATTGTGCCATAAAAATCATAACTAAAACTCTATGCACATGATCTAGGCCTTTGCCTCGCCTCTCTGGCCAAATCTTGTCATGCAGTCCCATCTTCATAAATGTTTTGACCTGGGTGGTTTAAAAACATAAAAATATACAAAAATGAGCCGAATACTCAATAAACAATATAACATACTATAAACATAATAAACATAGGATTTTCTTGAAAATATGCATGCTCATAAATACATACGTAAATAGCATGAACATGAACTTATCTTGCCCTTGTTATAGGCCGATACCCACTATTGACTCCCGTGAGTTAGGGTTAGCGAATAAGTAGATTTTAATTCCGCCTGTGACCGCGGGTTTTGGAATCCATACATAAGGAAGACACACTGGGTGTACTACCAACATGTATAACCTAGCAATGCAATATGTCCAGAACATATTGTAGCGTTTTCATACTACATATAATCATACTTGTCATATCATATCATAGATTTAATATGAAATCGTGTTTTATCATATCATAGATTTAAAATGAAATCGCATATTTCATAAGATGACATGATACATATTTTCTTACATAAAATCATGATTTTTCATAAATATATTAATGCATAAATCTTCACATAAAATCATGCATGACTTTTTATAAATATTTTAATGAGTAACTCTCACATAAAATTATGAATTTTCATAAATCTTTTGATGCATAACTGCTTTCATAAAATCTTGAATTTTTATAAATAATTTAATACATAATTTTTCATGTAAAATCATGAATTTTTCATAATTTTATCATGACTTGGGTATGTAAAATGGGGCTTCCAATGGAGGGCGTACATGCATAATATTTTTTTATAAAAGATATGTCATTTATCGTACATACGTGTAAGGGTATGATCATGCTACTTACCTCGTAGCGCTAATCTACTATTTTCGGGATGCGGCTGATTACCTATAAAAAACACGTAACTTACATAAATTTCTAACTTAACACGTACTTCATAATCAAAACCTGAATTATTAAATTAACTTATATTTTCATAAATCCTAAAATCTTCCTAATACTAAATTATTCTCAACTGTTAATCCTAAAAAAGGTAAGGGCATTTTTATAATTTAACTTACCCATCTAAAATTCATGCTACTGGTTTCATGCGTTCGAGAATGGACTTACACGAGAGGCAGTGGGCAGTGGGCTTACCGTGATCAACAACTAACGGTGGCTCGTGGCTTGGCGTGGCAGCAATGTACTATGGGAGACTGTGCAACTGAGATAGAGAGTGATGAGAGAGAGAGAGAGAATGGAAGAATGAAGCAGGGCGTGAGCTAGAGAGAGGACCCACCGTGAGGCCGTGAGAGGCTTACGACGGACTGGGGCGCCGAACACCCCTTGGTAGCGATTTTTGTGGGGTCTTGACGTGGAAGAGCTCTCAATGTTGGTGGTTTGCAGTGGCTCACATTGGGGATGACTTCCTCTATTTCGGCATGCAAAAATAGAGTCTTCCACATGTTGTGGTTTTTGGTGGCTGGCCGACGATGGTTCTCTGAGGGAGGAGCAGTGGGTTAGGGGTGTTGCACGGTGAACGTTAGTGCAAACAAGTGGTGCAAGGACAACCTTGTGGGGTGCGATTAGCTGTGGTAGTGGAGAGATCTTGAGGGTTGCTGTGTGTGGAGGAAACAATGTGGACCAACTCGGCAATGAGGTTTTTTCGGTGGTTTATGGTAGAGGGAGGCTGTGTGCTCGTGGTTGGGTATTTCCGTCATACATGAGGGACTTGGCAGCGTTGGGTAGAACTGTTAGGCTGTGAAGAGGAGGAACAGATGTGGGTTACTGGGTGAAGGAGTGACGTGAGGGGCTTTTTCTGCGAAAGTGAGTTCTAGCTTTCTCTAGATTTGTTTGTGTTTACTTCTAGGAGTCTAGGATGAGTTTTATAGATGAGGGGAATGGAGATATCATGAGTGATAAGGAGTTGGATAAAGTTGGAGTTAGGAGTTGGTTTTGATCTAGGAATCTTATTCAAACTGGAAATCCAACATAGGAATACACGCACAGGATAAGGGAAGAAATTAAAAAAAACAAACACTATCTAAAAACCTGTCTTAAAACATATCTCAAATTAATAAAATAAAAAAATTTAATCCTACTTCATCCATAAAAATATTAACCGAAAAAAATAACCTAATTATCAAACCCAATAAAATATCCGTAATTATCCCTAATAATATTGAATTGGGTTGTTACAACTCTAGTCAGAAATGCAAGGCTTCACTGCACAGTAGATGAAACATAAGGCCCGCCAATACTCGCCTTTAGAGTGAGCCCATCTACCATCTCTCTCAACTTATATTGCAAGACCCATTTAGAAATGACCAAGCCCAGTTAGCCTCAAGTACTAAACTAAATGGCCCAAAAAAATCACAAATCTGCTGACCAATACAATACCCACTACCAAGCCCCCCAACCAACACAGATAGCCCAATAGGAGTGATAAGGCCCACCCCACCCTTTGACAAAGTCAGAAACAACAAAAAGGTTGAGCCCACACACGTAAAACTCTGATGATCAGCAAACATTGAAGAAAAAAGCACAAAAAAGTCAATCTGTGTGTGGAGAAAAACCAAGGTCTCCCGAACTTAACCCCGACAACTCAGATATGGCCATTGTGCTTTTGGAATTAAAAACTTACTCTGTGAGGAAAACAAAGAAATTCAAAGAGCAATCAAGAGGCACCCGTACCTCAAATCCCACTCACCCGTGTCTAAAAAATCCAAAAACACTAAAGAGACAAGCTCAAAAATGCCTCCCTTGGCTAAATGAAGACACTAGTTCAGAATTGTAGGGAACTGGCCCGACCCAAAGTAATCAGATCTCTAAGGGCTAAAATCAGGAAATATAATTTGGATATTATGTTTTTGTCTGAAATCATGGTGCTTGTAGAACACACCTTAGCTATTGTAAATAGTATTGGTTTCTACCATTTTGTAAATTTTTCGCCCTCGGCAAACCAAAGGGGGCATTTTGCTTATATGGTAACCGAGTGTAGATATTGAACTGGTCAATGTTAATATGAATGTTATCTCTGTTTTAATCTACTATGATCCTCCATATCATCTATGGCTAATTACTTATGATTATGCCTCAACACAATGACACTTCAAAGCAAATTTTTGGAAAATACATGAATTCTATAATGAAGGCTTTTCCAAGATCATGGTGTTGTATTATAATGGATGCTAAGCACTAGTTTTCAATATAATGCATGCTTCTTTGGGGAAAAAAAAATGTAGTGATAGTGTAGACATAATGCATCTTGACTATTTTATGCCTAATCCATTGCAGTCACAATTTTGGTGAAAGTGGTCATATTATTGCTTCCTATATCAAATGGCTATATGGATGCTAGTGCTTAGATGTTTTTATAATCTTTAAGATATTTTATTATGTTTTTTTTTTCTTTTTAATCTCAATATAGAGTTTTAGGCCCCGTTTGAGTGTTGACATGATTTTATCTCATTTCACTTTATATTATCTCAACATCCAAACACTACTCAAACATAAATACTTTTTAATTTTAAATCTTTAAGAAGAGATTTGGATAGTGAATTGAGCTGAGATGAGATGAGATAAAAGTTCAAAGTTTAAAGTTGAATAACATATTATTATAACATTATTTTTGTTTTGAAATTTGAAAAAGTTGAATTGTTTATTGTATTTTGTGTGAGAGTTTAGAAATGTTGTAATAATTAGATGAGGTGGGAGGCTCTCTCAATCTAAACAACCCCTAACTTTTTTATCCAATCATTATCTACTCATTACAACTTTTCCAAACTTTTAAATAAAAATACAAAAAATAATTCAACTTTTTCAAATCTGAAAACAAAAATAATATTAAAAAAACATATTCTAACAATATGTTAACTTTATACTGTTTTTATTCAACTTTTTCTCTCCTTTTATAAAATTCAATAATAGTCTTAATTCAACTTTTTTACTATTATTCACAAACTATCTCACTATTATTCACAGATTTTTCATCTCATCTTATCTCACTACTATTCACTGACGTGGCTTCATCTTATCTATTAGTTTGAGTTAAGATTATTGGATTTTGGGAAATGAAAGAGAAAAAGTTGAATAAAAATATTATAAAGTAAAAATATTGTTAGAATATAATTTTTTTGATATTATTTTATTTTGGGTTTGATAAAGTTGAATTATTTTTTGTATTTTATATAAAATTTTGAAAAAGTTGTAATGAGTAGTAATAATTAGATGAAAAAGTATGAAAAAAAAATGAAAAATATTTATATTAGAGCAGTGTTTGAATGTTAACATGAGATGAAATGAGTGAGATGAGATGAGATAAGATCAACTGTGTATCCAAATGGAGCCTTAGCCACCTTAATTATCCAAATGAGGAATTTGCAAGTATCAACACAGTATCGATACATATATGTAAGGGATATGAGGAGTATTATAGGTATAAATGGATTATACAAAAATAATCCCACACATTGATGTGGTTTTATGTAATTCGTCAAATCTACTTTACAATAAAAATAACTTTATAATCTGACAAATCACATCAAACTACATTAATTTATGGGATTACTTTTATGTAATCCATTCATAACTAGAGTATTTCTCAAGGGGAATATCCCGTAGCTTTAGGAAACCTTATTTATTGTTTTTTCTCTCTCATGTGGCTTACAAAAACAGTCTTTCTCCCGTATGGTTCACAAAAATGTATATTTAAATACAAATTTTTTTTTACTTGTATGGTTAGAAATTATGAAAATAAAAAATATTTAAAAATATGCATTAACAAGGTAGATAAAAAGAATAAAGAGTTATGTTGTACAACCTCGTACTGTTCACCCAACCTCTACACACTAACCTACTTGGCTTCTTTTTTTTTTTCTTTTTTTTTAAAAAAAAACTTTAAACGTGCGTTTTGATTTATCCCAAATTCAATTCCTCCCCCCGCCCCCCACGTTGCGTTGTTCTCCCCCCGCGTCCCCCCCTGGGCAACTCGTCCTTTCATCGGCCTCACCCTCTGCCCGCATTCTTGTTGCCGACATCATCACCGTCTATCATTTACTTTCGGCACTGTGTGGCTCCACCGTCTAAGGCTAACAAAAGTTTGAAGCTTCTCCGGCTTTACCATTTCTGTCAAACACATAATCTCAAGTTGTTTGGTTCAGTATTTCCGTCAAACACATGATGGGCAAGAATAACGATCAAAGGATCAAAAGATAAATCACGGAGAACAACCTCCAAACAAAAATATTACACACAAAATCAGTTCAACAAATATTCCAATGCATCTACTTGATGGGGATCAAGTTAATTGCTCCCAGGAAAAATAATTAATTACAAATATTCAACATAAGCACACAAAACTTTTGTATCGTTGTCTGTAGTCATGAACATGGTAGAATGTCTTTTTCCCAATTTCATATGATATTTGCAACAATAAATCTCCCAGCTACTTTCATCTTATAGTCTCTTGCAAGTGGCTTGCTTAACAAACGCCCTACCAGTTAAAAACTTGGGCAAGCCAAATGAATCATGAAACAAGATGAAGCATCGGGAAGATGAACAAAGCAGCGGTCAGTAAATGAAGCATTGGGATAAAATAGATGAACAAAGCATCGAAAGGAAACTTATCGAACGATGCTGCAGATCTGGACACACAGGAAGGTTTGAATGCTGTCTAAGGGACACATGATGGAGAAGCAACCAGTGACACATGTGAAGGTCTATTTCTGGACACAGGGATTTGAAATCAACGGGAGGAACCAGAGACACACGGATGGGGGTCAAGTTTGCTGTCAATTCGAGCTTGCCGCTTGCCCTTGGGTCGAGTTTGCCCTACATTCAAGTGCCAAGCAATAGGGGGAGAGAGAGGGGCTCACAGAGGGGATGAGATGAGTTGATGCCAACAATGCTGAGAGAGAGAAGAGTGCATAATGGGGAGAGCAGCTCTCGGGTTAGAACTTAGGCTTCGAAGAGATAGAGAAAAGGAGTGCTGAGAGCAGAACAAGTCTAGGAGGAGATTCAATTTGCGTTTATCTTGGATGAAAGAACCGTGACGTGGAATTAGACCCAGTTTGTCATATTGGAGGGTGTGCGATGTGTGGTGGGAGACCGGGTGCTGAACAGATTTTCTCAAACAGAATACAAAAAGTGGCATATCTATTCTATATATATAAGAGACACAATGTATAAACAAAATATCTTGAAGCTTTAGGCAACTTTATTTTATTATTTTTCTTTCTCACGTGGCTTACAAAAGCAGTCTTTCTCCTGTATGACTCACAAAAATGTATAATTAAATACAAATATTTTTTACTTGTATAGTTAGAAATTTATGAAAATGAAAAATAAAAAATATTTTAAAAATATGCATTAACAAGGTAGATAAAAAGAATCAAAAAATTATAATATTTTATTATTATAGATAGTGAAATGACTAATCCAATATGAATTTAAGATTTTGTGTGGATAAACAAAATGCAAAAAGTGACATATTTTCCATATATAAAAGTGTCTATCCCTTATAAATAGTAGATTTTGTTTGACATGTAAAATTATATTTTTTTCCCTTTTTCCTTTTGTTGGGCCAATTACAAGGTGCTTTTATTTTGCTCTCTTTTCAGCAGGGCTCACAACCTACTTACAATTTTTTAATTTTTTTAATTTCATGCTGTTATCTTAACTTATACTCAATTTTGAAAACTAAAAAGTATGATATCTATATGCTAGACCATAAATCTTATCCAATTTAAGTATGTATGCTTATTAAAAGTATCATTTTTATATTTTAAATTGAGGGGTGCTACAGTCATAAAGAGATTATACAAAGTAATACTACAAACTAACGTAGTTTTATATGATCTATTATATTTATTTTACAATAAAAATAATTTTACAATATGACGAACCACATCAAACCACATTAGTTTGTGGGTTTACTTTTATATAACATCTTTATGACTAGAGTATTTCCTATTTGAACTTTATTTTAGACATGCATATCCAACATCTTTACTAACATAAATTAAAGTGGGCTTGCTTACTGCACTTCACTGATCAGTTATCGTCCTGATTAGGATATACTACAAATCTATATAGGCTTTTTCTTGAAGTTGAAAATGGTTTGGACTCAAAATCTTTGGACACAATTTAAGATGGTTTGAAGTTACGACGCCGTGTCCACTTTGAGGTAGCATTGACTAACGAGTAGTCTTATCTGGTTGGGTCTTTTGTCTTTTTCGTTACTTTGGGAGTTGTGTTTTAGTTTACGTCATGTCTCATATTTGTCGCATTTTTCTTTGTTGGATTGTTTGATGACGATTTGCCTTAAGGAGCTCTAACACATTCATTTGTTATTATCTTCTTCTTTTGAAATGGAATAATACTTCTCATTGATAAAAACAAAAAAAACAAAAAAAAAATATCAGTTACAGTGATCATGCAACACTGCACTCAATACATGAATGGGACATTCCTCCATCCAAACATATTCTCCTTCAAGAGAAAGTGCATGCCTAGCCAACAAATGTGCTACAATATTCGTTTCTCTGTGATTGAAACTAATCTGCTATCCATCACAATTTGACATGAGCTATTTGATATCATGAATCACAGCAACAGCTTCTGAGTTGTCTAAACCAGTTGTAGAGACTGCAGTTACCAACTCCTTACAATCTCCCTCAAAGATCACAGTAGAGAAACCTAACTCAATGCACAAGAACATTGCTCTCCTTAAAGCTTTAGCTTCGACAATTAAAGGTTTGAGAGATGCTTCCACTTTAGCACAAAGAGATACTTGTACCTCCCCACTTTCATCTCTGATAAAGATGCCTAAGCCAAATTTCTTCATTGTTAAGTCCACAACTCCATCCCAATTCACCTTTAACTGGCTCAAACCAGGCCTTCTCCATCAAGCCAACTCTCTATGAGTTTCAGAAGCAGGTAACAATTGAGTATTTGTTTGAGCCTATTTGTACTCTTCAACTATTTTAAGAGCTTTATGTATGACTTGGTCTGGTTTATCAAATTTGCCTTCAAAGATAACTGCTACACATTCAATCACCTCAGTCTACAACTTACAAATCAGTTGCTTCCATAATTCCCAAAAATTATTTGATTGTGAAGGCCATTTCCTTAATGGACTCTGATTCTCTCCTCGCACATCAGAAGCACCTGGACAAGTCCACAGTGCATGTATGGTTATCTCTTGATCTCTCTGACATATAGGGCACAATGGATCCTCAACTACCTTCCTAAGAAACAAATTGGATTTAGTAGGTAGTGATTCATGACATGCTCTCCAAATGAAATGCTACATTTGGAGAGGTACAAGTGCTACACATTCAATCACCTCAGTCTGCAACTTACAAATCAGTTGCTTCCATAATTCCCAAAAATTATTTGATTGTGAAGGCCATTTCCTTAATGGACTCTGATTCTCTCCTCGCACATCAGAAGCACCTGGACAAGTCCACAATGCATGTATGGTTATCTCTTGATCTCTCTGACATATAGGGCACAATGGATCCTCAACTACCTTCCTAAGAAACAAATTGGATTTAGTAGGTAGTGATTCATGACATGCTCTCCAAATGAAATGCTACACATTACCAGGGATCTTGAGCCGCCATATCTGTTTCCAAATTTGCTCATCAACAATCATCATTGATGTTTCACCCTTCAGATGGTAACTTCTATTTATTTCCAAGTGACAAGCAAATTTAACATTAAATTTTCTGTCTTTTGTGACCCTCCAAACCATTGAATCCTCAGCTCCACACTGACTAACAGGTATACTGTAGATAATCCCAACTTCTTGCTCATTAAAAATCTGATATATTAGACTTCGATTCCATGATCCAATATCCTCATCCAATAGTTGATTCAAGGTGGCTTTTTCCTCAAGTATAGAAACAGGAGATTGGACTAGATTAAAAACATTTGGAGGGATCCATCTATCTTTCTAGATTCTGATTTGAGAACCAGAACATACCCTCCATATTACATCGTCCCTTAATAACTCTAGAGTGGAAACCACACTTTTCTAAATGTATGATGGTCGAGGACCAACTTGAGCATCCATTACACTATCATTTCTGAAATATTTGTTCTTTAGAATTTTTGCAACAAAAGAATATGGTTCTTGCATTAATCTCCACATCTGTTTCACCAATAAAGCCTTATTGAAAGCTTCAAAATATCTAAACCCCAATCCTCCCCTTGCTTTTGTATCCCCAAATCTTGACCATTTCCTCCATTGGATTTTCTTGTCTTGTTGCTTATGGCTCCATCAAAATCTGGACAAAATAGAGGCCATCTCCTTGCACAGTTTCCTTGGTAATTTGAAGTCCCCCATCGAGTAGGTTGGTATAGCACAACTGCCTTTAACAAAGCCTCATTGCCTGCTTGTGATAGAAAAGTGGTCTTTCATGAGTTCATATTAGCCCAAATTTTGTCCTTAATGCCTCTAAATGAACTATACTTAGACTTCCTTACAAATGAAGGAAAACCTAAATACTTTTCATAATTATCATAGCAAGAGACACCCATTAACCTTTGCAATTGCTGTCTGATGTTAAAACCTGTGTTGGTGCAAAATAACACTGCAGTTTTTTAATGATTCAAACAATGTCTAGATGAAACTCATATTTCCTCAAGATACCATTGATATAATTCCACTGAGATTCAATTGCTCTACAGAATATAATATTATCATTAGAAAAGAAGATATGATTAACCAGTGGACAACCTCATGCAATCTTTACCCCTCTAATATGTCCTCCCATTTCTGCTTCATTCAACATAGCACTTAAAGTACAAATGATGAAAAGGAATGGAGATAGAGAGTCTCCCTACTTAATACCTCTTGTTGGATGGAAAATAGGACCTGGTCTCCCATTTACAAGGACTGCATAGCTCACTGTAGAAACACATTGCATTATCATCTTAACCCATCTTTGACTGAACCCCAAATTGACCATCATATTTTCCAAAAAACACCACTCCAATATATCATGGGCTTTTGACATATCAAGTTTAATAGTCATTGATCCCATTTTTCCTTTTTGCCTGGTCCTCATTGAATGTAAAGCTTAAAAAACAACTATGACATTATCTGAAATCAATCGATCAGGCATAAAGCACTTTGTGTTTGGGAAATAATGTGAGGGAGACAGGTTTTTAGCCTGTTTGCTAGCACTTTGGACCCAATCTTATAAACTACATTACATAAACTTATAGGCCTGTACTCAGCCGGAGTAGTAGGATTTTTCAGCTTAGGAACAAGTGCAATGTAAATGAAATTGATTTCATTTTCCAAAATCCCATCAGTCAAAAAACCAAGCATTGCATCACATACCTTCTTTCCAACTATATGCCAATATTTTTTATAAAAGGTAGCAGTAAAACCATCTGGACCTGGAGACTTAAGAGGTCCCATCTGAAACACAATAGCTCTAATTTCTTCCTCTAATTTGTTGAAGGGTTTCAACAAATCGTCATTCATTTCTTGAGTGACTCGAGTTTTGAGACTGCCAACACACTCTTTCAGAGTTTCTTGTGTAGGACTGTTAGTAGATAATAAGTTTCCATAGTACTGCATGAAGACCCTATCAACTTCCTCCATTTTTGTAACCACGGCACCTTGAGAATCCTTCACAGATTCAATCCAATTCTTCTTTTTTCTATGAGTAGCACCAGCATGGAAGAATTTTGTAATCTTATCCCCTGACTTATACCAATGCCTCTTAGCCCTTTGCTTCCATTTGACATCTTCTTATTCCAATAATAGACTCAGCTCATTTTGTAAAATTTTGATTGCTGCTGTATTATGAACACCTTCTTTTAACTGCAAGCTCCTTAGCAACTCTATTTTCTCCTCAATCTCCTTCTGAATATCACTTCTTCTTTTTTGAACTCTACCTCAATATCTCTCCATTGCATTGTTGTAATTTTGAAGTAAGACTTGACCATTTGTTATTGTTGTAATTACAAACTATAGGCTTATTCCAGGCACCCTTGACTATCTCTTCCCCATCAACTTCTAACATCCACTTTGCCTCGAATCTAAATAGTTTTCTTTTGTGTAAATGATTCCCCAAACCATCTTTAAAAGACAACAAGAGAGGGTGATGGTCAAAACTCCTAGCAAATAGTACCTCATTCTCACACATACTGAATTTTTGTAACCAACTTTGATTAGCTAGTACTTGATCTAGCCTTTCTTTTGTAAATAAGGCATCTTGATGCCTATTGTTCCAAGTATACTTTTGACCCTTCCACCCAATATAATGCAAACCAGTTTGTTCTAAAGCCAATATGAACCCCTCCATCTGCAACTCAAGTCTAACATTCCCCCCATATTTTCCATCATGAGATAGAATCTCATTAAAACCACCTAAGACACACCAACACTGACTTTGATCAAGTTTAATTAGATCCAACAGTCTCCAAGAATACCACCTCCTACTAGTTTTAGGAACCTCATAAAAACCAGTAAGAAACCATTCAAAACCTGATTGCATTACCCTAACAGTTGCATGAATATGGTGATTTGAGTAATTGACAATACTAACGGTGTCCTCATACTTCCAAAGCAAAGCTAAACCAGCCCTTATTCCAATAGAATCAACTGTGAAACAGCTCTGAAAACGCAGTCGAGTCTTTACAAACTCCTTCTCATTCGATCTCAATTTTGTTTCCATTAGAAAAAGTATTTCAGGGCACTTATCTCTAACCATCTGACAGAGGTCTTGAACTGTTCGGGGGTTCCCAAGCCCCCGACAGTTCCAGCTTAGTGTTTTCATAATGATTGGCATGGCTAGAGTCCAGCCACAGCGAATTGAGAGTCATTGGATACCTCAAAATCTGAAGGTGTAATTCTACCCTTCTTCCCCACTCCTTGTTCAACCTTAACTTTAGAAACTTCACACTTCTTCCTTTTTTTAGCACTAAAAGAGTTAGAAGACACAGTATATGACTTCTTTGCAAGTCTCTTCTAATTTCTCAGCACTATTTTCCCTGCATCTAGCACTTACATTGCTAATGTTCCTCCATCCACCACTGTATTCGATGGACTGGGCTTTGTAACTGATAAATGGGCTCCCTATACATGAAAATCTTCCACTAGACCTAAGAGACCCATCCTATCCAGTGGCCCAGTTGACACTTCATTGCCGTTAAAATTTGACTTTTGTTGTAGCACATTAATTTGGCTATTTAAAGATTCCTCCTCCATTAAAAACTGATCCTGCCGTTTACCAAGATTTCCTCCAACAAATTTATGATGACCCCTTAATTCTAGAACCCCCAAACTGTTTTCTTTTTCTTTTGTAACGTTAGACAGTTTAATGGTATCATAATGACCATTAAGACTGTTTTCTTCCTCTGGCAATGGACTCTGGTTACCATGATTTTCTTCAGCAGCCATTGGACTTGGAACTTAAGGTTTATCACTCTGATAACTAGACTTAGAACTTGGAACTTTAGCATATAATGGTCGACGTCTTAAGGCTTGATCAACCTTGAGCCATGATCCAAACTGGTCCATTTTTCCAGCCTTTGAGGTACTAGTTTCCATGCAGCCTTGAGCACCATGAACAATTCTGCCACATTTGAAACACAATCTAGGAAGCTTTTCGTACTTAATAGGAATCCAGACCTTCTCCCTCACTAGGTTAATGGACCTACCTCTTGAAATTGGCTTGTGAAGCTCGAGTTCTATCTGCATTCTTAAGAACTTTCCCCAACCCGAGCCCTCAGCAGGAATATCAATATGCTTAACCTACCCAATAGTCTCCCCAATCTTTTGGCCTATTCCATCATTCATACAAGCCAATGGCAGATTGTACAACTGAATCCAAAAGACCTCAGATAAAAATTGCATCTTTCTTGGTGGTGTTAAACCATCCAATGGCTTAACCACAAATGGCTTAAGCACAAATAGAATAGCATCAAAGAGCCAAGGCCTTTCATACATAACTTTCTCCATATCTGCGTGTTCTTCAAAAGAAAGTACAAAAAGATTGCCACTGATCTCTGTTAATGAAAAAGAGATTCTTAACTTCCATATCTTTGCCATAGTTGGCGCAAAACATCTTTGCTAACGACACATTCCTAACATAGTTTGCCAACCAGACTGTATGCTCCTTTCTTGGTTTCTTCTAGTAGAAGTGCTTGATTAACATGAATCGCAGTATCCTCCTCCTCAGTTAACTGTAATTATTTCCACTTATCTTCTATGAATTCCATCACTACACTCTCAATTCATCAAACAAACTAGAGAAAGACCCCACCCTTACAAAAGTAAGATGAGAGAAAAGCTTCACCCCATATCCTCAGAGAGGACGAGAGAAGAATCCAAAACTTCTCTTTGTAATTGTTATTATCTTTTTATTTGTGTTGTTTGCTATCTTTTAAATATTATTTTCTATTGGTAGGGTTTCTATTGTAAATGATAAAATTTTAAGTACTACATGCATGTGCTTATGATGGACTGTTCCACATATTTACTGTTAAGATAGAGAATTAACTACGTCATTAAAAATTTGTTGTAACCGAATTTCTCCTTGTAATACTTTGTATCACATCTTCTAGAGGTTTTAGTGTGGCATTTTTATTGTACTTTGCTTATATTTTGATATTTATGGTACAATTCTTGTATTAAATTGTCAATGACTTCAAATAAATATTTTTCATGTATCATTTCAGTATTTTAGATACTGGAATAGTAATACAATTATGATATGTTGTGGATATATGGAGCTAAGCACATGCCTTGCACGTCTCCACTAGGGTTCACTCCTAAAACGCCAAAAAACGTCAAAGATAGAAAGTATATATGAACTAAACCTCTCAATAATTTTAATCTATACAAGTGGAAAGTTCATCTTCAATATTATATTATATGATTTTTCTAAGTCCACTAGGGTTCATATATATATATATATATATATATGATAACATCTAGAAATTTATATTTTTTAATGTAAAAAATACAACACTTTCAACAGAGCACATATGTCCTGCACGTAATGTCCTACTTTATTAGTTCAAAACTTCAAATATGTCTAAACTTTTACCTAGACCAATGCAATGATTAGTCCGAGACCACGACAATGCAAGGACAGAGGAATTGGCAAGGCACGCACAAATTGTACTACAGTAAGTGACGATTGATGCATCCATGCACCACAGCGGAAGGCAAGTAACTTAAGATGGGGCCCTGGAATTGGAACGAAGCTGTCACAACTCTCTGTGTAGTCTGTGGTCCACCCACTACAGGGCCCTAAGCTCTTCCGATACATATAATACGACACGCGTTGGCTTCCCAGTTCCCACTCCGTCCCATGACTAGAGCAGTTTGAACCCCCCACCTCATCGCTGTACCTACGACTGCCACAAATGTCAAGGAATATCTGCAACGACCCAAACACACCCACCTCGCAATTTCGCAGACGCTACACCATCCCACCTAATTATTCACACGGGCCTCGGCCATCAGAAAAGACTTCCAACATGCGAAAAGCTATTCTTGGAAACTTGCCCACGTTTATTTCGGTACCATCTTAAATTCATCTTATTTTATTTAATTATTTTAATATTTTTAAATTTTAATATAAAATAAAATAAATAATTTAATTTTTTTAAATTTTAAAATAAAAATAATATTAAAAAAATATATTCTAACAATATTTTATTTAAATTTTAATTTTAATCTCAATTCATCTCATCTCATCTTACCTACAAAAGCAAACTTTAGGAGAGGACCAACAGGCATATATTGAATTGGATCAATTATCGGATACAGATATTGACAATATACAACTCGGCATAATTTTTAATGCAAATTCGTTAAAGACCAGCAGCATAATAATTTTCTCAAAGTTTAAAGTAAAACACAAAAAATAATATCCTATTTTCAAATTTTAAAATAAAAATTATATTCAAGTAATTTTTAAACTTTATACTATTTTTTTTCTCTTTATTTTTTCAAAATTTAATAAATTATTTTATTATTTTTTATAAATTATTTTACAATATTAATACAACCAAGCTATGAATTGGTCTACATTGGATTATACATCTTCATATTCATCTTCATATTTAAATAATATCTCTCTAAATTGATCTATATTGGATTATGCATCTTCAAAATTTTGTATAGTTATGAATAGTATTTCTTTAAAAAATTTGAAAAAACACCATTCACTCTCTAAATATTATTTTATTGTTTTCTTTCTCTCTTACCCATTAAAGCCAATTTTGTGAAATTTGTATTAAGATGATTTTGATATATAAAATTTGTATTAAGTTGATAATACAAAGTATTTTTTAGTACATATTAATATTTATTGATAAAATTATTCATTTTGATATATAAAATTGGTAATATTTAGATATATGGAATGAGTAATTCTACTCTTCCCGCTGGGAGTCCCGCTGGGAAACATTTTTTTGTTTTTTATTTTATTTATTTTATTTTTTATGAAGAAAATAATTTTAAATAAAAATGTGATTTTTTTTATTTTTTAAAAATATAAAAACACATTAAAAAAAATATGTTGAAAATGAAAAAAAATAAAAAATATAAAAATTTACGTTAACGGGACACCGAGCGGTGTCCCTAGAACTACTCATATGGAATTGATACTTTTCAGCACATGGTGCTAATTGTAAAATATTAAAACCAAATTAAGAAAAAAAATTTATTATTATTTTGTTTAAAAATACATAATCTAATATGAGAATTTTTTTTATATGTAAAAGTAATTTTTAAAAGATGTGATTTTAAAGATAAGAAATTAATACTAGTGCTCTGAATTGCACCCAAAAAAAATAGTAGTGCCCTGAATCAGTCTCATTTTAACTCCGTACTCACCCGCTCATTTATATTGGGCTAGATTTCTGTAGCCCTATCAAATAAAGCCATTCATTTTTTTGGATTAGATTTAGTATTGGACCAAACAAAACCCACCCACAATCTTACCCGAACCGGCGTATCAAACACAACTCCGCAACATACGTGAATAGATGGGAGCAAGAGCAACCCAAGGGAACCACAACAGCGAGCTCTGAAACAGCAATGGGAGAAGAAGCACAAGAGGAAGCAGTCCAGCTTGCGCGCCCGCGAGGGAGGCACATAAAGAAGAGGGCTCTCAAGAACAAAGCTCTCGCTGTCAGTTTCAATGAGAAAGATCTCAAGTACTCTGTTCGAACCAAACCCTAAATTTGCTGCTTCTTCTTGTTTTGTTTTTTTCGGTTGTTTGGATGTTTGGAAATTTGGCATTTATTGTTTTTGTTCGATTTGCGGTTTTTTTGCTACGATAAGGGACTATGTGAGTGGGTTTCATAAGAGGAAGAAGAAAAGGAGAAAGGAAGCGCAGAAGCAGCAAGAGGATGCGGATAGGCGAAAGCGCATTGAACAGCGCAAAAAGGTTCTATTTTTATTTTAGCTCCGGTCTTTCGAACTTTGATATCCGTATTAGGTTGTAGTTTCGTTACAACATATACTGCGAGTCAATAGTTTCATACAAAAAGTTGTCAAATTAAGGCAGCTTGACAAATTTCTCAGTTATTTTGTAGTAACAATGCACCCTTTTTATGCTGTGCTTTTATGTATAATAATGCACCAACTCATTCTCAATCAGATGTCCCGACATGTTTTTTTACAAGTAAAATGTCCCGATATGTATAATGCACCCATAGAACCGGGGACTGCTTATCTTAGGACTGTTGGATTTAAATTCTGCTCTTCAGAAGGGGTGTATGCGTCGACTGAAAGATCTTTATCTATAAGAAATTAATGGAAACATTAGGAACAGAAGTGGGATAAAGGCTGATGATTTCTTAGAGTTAGACACATATACTTTTATCTTCCATTCATAAGTCCCAACTTTTTTGTGTGGCTGTCAGCAGACTCAGACTTTCTGAATTCCTTGTTATTTCATTGTATTGAGGCATTGTGTATTTATACATTTACAAGGGAATCAATTCAGTTACAAGAGAATAAAATAAGGAATAAAGATAAAAGAAATGTAAAGCTTATTCTAGAATATACTAGAGCTAATGTAAGACAGTAGATTCTATGCTAATATGCCCCCTCGAGTCCAGTGGAGTGTCAACAATAGTGAGACTCGTATGAAAATTAAGAAATTTTTTTGAGACCAGAGGCTTAGTGAAAACATCAGCTAGTTGGTCTTTTGAACTACAGAAAGAAACTTTTAATGTTTTGCAGCAACTCTATCTTGCCAAAATGGTAGTCAATGTCCATGTATTTGGTTCTGGAGTGAGAAACTGGATTAGATAAGAGGTAAGTAGCCTAGAGGTTGTCACACCATAGTGTGGGAGGCTGGGACAATGAGATTCCAAGTTCTCGAAGCATGGTTTGTAACCAAATTAACTCAGCAGCAGTAGATGCAAGAGACTTGTGCTCAACTTCCGTGCTTGATCTAGGAACAATCTTTTGCTTCTTAGAACTCCACGAGAGAAGGTGTTGACCTAGAAATACACAGAAGCCACTAGTGGATTGTCTATCATCTGGACATCCTGCTCAGTCTGCATCTGTAGAAGCTTGAAGAGTAAGACTGTAAGAGGATTTAAAAAACAGACCATGATTAAGTGTGGCCTTGAGATAACGAAGTATCCTTTTAACATCAGACCAATGAGACACCTTGGGGTAGTGCATATAAATTGACATACTTTGTTTACAGCAAAGGCTATGGTCAAGTCTTGTTAGAAATAAGTATTGTAACTCTCCTACAATACTTATGAGCAGAGTACAATCATCAAATTGAGGAGAACTGTGAGAGCTTAGGGAAGCTACCATAGGAGAAGTTATGGGTTTGGCATGAAGCATATTGCTCCTAATTAACAAATCCTCGATATATTTTCTTTGAGACAAAAATAAGCCAGAAGCAGAATAAATTTTTTTTTTTATAAGTAATCAAAATATATTAATAGAGATAGGAAAAGCCCAAGTACACAAGATGGTATACAAGAGATAAGACCTATCTAGGTCGAAGTAAGGGAAACTAAAAAGTCATGAAAATTCAGGCCATTAAAATCTAAAGTAATGGTCCATAGAAATAAAGTACTGAAAAATAGAGTTCTAAGTTCCTCTGGAGACCGCTCATTGTCTTCGAAAGTCCGATCATTGCGCTCTTGCCATATACACCACATAATACAAATCGGGATCATTTTCCATACCGCCTTGATTTGTTGAACTCCTCTTGGAAGTGTCCAGCTGGCCAATAGATCTACCAGAGATGTAGGCATAACAAATGATAACTCTATCTGGCTAGAGACTTCCTCCCACAAGGCTCTAGCTGTCTCGCAATGTAGCAAGAGGTGTTCCACTATCTCTCCAGATCTCTTGCACATGCAACACCAGTCTAGCATAACTATTCGGTGCTTCCTTAGGTTGTCGGTAGTTAAAATCTTCCCTAACGTTGCTGTCCATGTAAAGAAGACCGCTTTTAGAGGTGCCTTATTTCTCCAAATTCTNAACCCCCCCCCCCCCCAATCCCCTCCTAATGTGTTTCCAAACTCCCACATCGCTGGCCCCATATACCTCTTCAGTGCAACCGCCCCACATGCTTCCATATTTACAATCAATCACCAATTTCCATAGGGCTTCTGTCTCCTTGTTATACCTCCATAGCCACTTCCCAAGTAGAGCTTGATTGAATGTTCTTGGATTTTTTATACCCAAACCACCTGACAAGATTGGTCTACACACCTTATCCCAGCTGACCAAGTGAAATTTGAATTCATCTTCTATCTCACCCCATAAAAAATCACAATATTGTTTATCAATCCGAGCTGCTACCCTAGCAGGCAATTAGAACAAGATAAGAAGTACATAGGTAAGTTAGAAAGGGTACTCTTGATAAGAGTCAACTGGCCACCTTTCGACAAATACAATCTCTTCCACCCTGCCAATTTCCTTCCTATCTTCTCTGATTGAATCCCATATGGATGAGGCCCATGCAGTAGCCCCCAACATCAATCCCAAGTAGGTAATGGGAAGAGAAGCTACCTTGCACCCAAGAATACTAGCTAGCTGCCTAGTGTTACTCACGTTTCCCACTGGCACTAACTTTGACTTGTTAAAATTAACTTTAAGGTCTAACGCTGCTTTGAAGCATAATAACAAAGCCTTCAATGCCCTCAATTCGTTTCGATCTGCCTTACAGAATAGAAGTGTGTCATCTGCAAAAAGTAAATGAGACAAAGTAATAATGCCCCTGTTGGGATCACCAATCGGAAATCCAGCCACAAACCTATGCGTAACCACCACCGATATCATCCTGCTCAAGGCCTCCATAATGATAACAAAGAGAAGTGGGGACAAATGATCTTCTTGCCTTAAACCCCGAGAGTTGCCGAAAAAGTCGGTAGGGCAGCCATTAATCAATATTGAGAATCTGGCTATAGTGATGCACTAACTAATCCAAGAACGCCACCTAGCCCCAAAGCCACATCTCCCCAACAAACACAAGAGGAAATCTCAATTTATGTGGTCATATGCCTTCTCCATATCTAATTTGCAAATAATCCCTGTGGAGCCAACCTTTAATCTGCTATCTAGGCCCTCAATTGCTATAAGGACTGAGTCCAAAATTTGTCGCCCTCTAACAAATGCACTTTGTAGCTTCGAAATGATCTTGCCCAAAATCGCCCTCAATCTGTTAGCAAGAACCTTGGAAATAATTTTATACACCCCATTTACAAGGTTAATGGGTCGAAAATCCTTAACCTTCAACGCTCCAATCTTCTTCGGGATCAACGTAATAAAAGTAGCATTTAGGCATTTCTCAAACTTAGGATACTTCCTGAAACATATTCATAATGTCCACTTTCATCACCTCCCAGCAAGATTGGAAAAAGCCCATCGAGAAGCCACTTGGGCCTGGAGCTTTATCTTTACCCATATGTCTGACTACATCATACACTTTTGCCTCTTCAAAAGGCCTCTCCAACCAAGAGGCTTCCTGGGGCTCAATAGTATAAAAAACAAGACCGTCCAGCTTTGGTCTCCATCCCTCACATTCTGTAAGTAGTTTATAGAAATCCACCACATGGTCACGAATCAGAAGGGCCTCCTTACACTCCATACCATTAATGTTCAGCATATCGATGGTATTAGTTCTTCTATAAGAGTTAGCAACTCTATGGAAGAACTTAGTACTCCGATCCTCTTCTTTCAACCACAATGCTCTTGACTTCTGGCGCCAAGAAATCTCCTCTAAGGATATTACTCTTTCTAATTCTGCAACCAACTCTGTCTTGCACAATAACTCTTCCAGTAAAAGCACTCTAGCCTCAAGTATCCGCTCAAATTGTTGTAACTCCTCCACCATGATTTTTTTTCGCTCCCTTATATCTCCAAAGGATGTGAGTTCCAAAGCTTAAGGTCATTTTTTAAAGCTTTTAACTTACAGGCTAGGATGTATGACGGGTTACCATAGAACTAGTAGGAAGACCACCATTGCCTACCCTTATCCACAAAGCCTTCACTTTTCAACCACATGTTTTCAAACTTTAAGTATTGACGCCCGCTTCAAATGCCACCACAATCCAACAATATAGAAAAATGATCTGAGCAAAGACATGGCAGCCTCTTTTGGCACACCTCCGGATAGTGCACATCCCACTCCGGTGAGATTAGAAATCTATCCAGCCGAGACCATGTCTGATTATTCGACCAGGTAAAAGAACCCCCCAATAGAGAAATATCCAGCAGGTTTAAGTCAAAGATACAATCTGAGAATTGTGTCATTGTTGGGCGCATCATACTCTGACCAGATCGTTCACTAGGGAATCTGATGATATTAAAATCCCCTCCTATACACCAATGAATCTCCCACCAGCTATGTAACCCGGCAAGTTCCTCCCATAAGAAACGTCCATCGTTGTCTAGATTTGGACAGTATATTCCTGCAAAAGCCCACACAAAATTATCTGCCACACTCTTAAAAGAGCATGCCACTGTATACTCCCCCACAAACTCCTCCATTTTCTCAACAATTCTTTTATCCCACATCACCAGGATTCCACCTGAAGCCCCATTCGATGCTAGATATGTCCAATTCACATAAGTACAACTTCAAACACTTCGAACTAACCTTCTAGGAACACATTTCAACCTAGTTTCTTGTAAATATACTATGTCCACCCTCCACTCTCGCAATAATGTTTTCACATGAAGTCACTTATTCGCCTCATTTAACCCGCGGACATTCCAAGACACAATTTTCGGCTTCATAAAGAATAAGCAAGTCCCTTCCCTTTGGATCTTTAACAGCTTGATCTTCCTTCATGCTTCGGTGACCAAGTTAGGCGGTTGAGCTCTCGCTGTTTTTTCGACCTTGATTTCTTTGACTGCGTATGACCCACTTCAATTGCAGTAAGTAAAGCCTAAAACTGCTCTTCATAACCCACACATTCCATACCTATCCAGTGTTGCATTTTTTTCACCTTTTGAAACACCCAATCCAAAACATTCGATTCATTTGGTAGCAAACGGTTCAACGGGATAGGCTCCCCTTCATTGGAAGCCCACTTCAGTGAAGGAATAAAGATAACAGAAATGTAAAACTTATTCTAGAATATACTGGAGCTAATGTAAGACAGTAGATTCTATGCTAATGGTGGCCACTTTCATTTGTGAATCCACTGCCACATTAGCATTGACATAAGCTGGTACAGTATAGAGCCATAATGCCCCACTTCTCAAGCTGTTGTGCACACAGCTATGTTCAACATATTTGGAGGCATGGACTTGTCAGGAAAAAAAATGGGGCATGGAAAAAAACTCGGAGGATATTGACATACAAGGAATAGGAGAGAGGACCGGAAAGGCCATGGCATATTAACTTGGCTAGCAGTCCTTTTTGAGTATGTCCATGCATCTCATCATCGTTTTCAAGATTCTTTTTTGTACTGATTTGTCCCTATTTGTATCACTCATAGCATTGCTGATTATGTGTTTTCATTGGCTTA
>QEOT01008610.1:5626-23267 GCA_003123785.1 Pterocarya stenoptera | reverse complement strand
TTAGATTATAATGAGCTTTATTCCTGGACCCCCCAAATCATAAATAAAATAAATAAATAAAGATACAAAACATTGGCCAAGCATACAAAATTACTAGTGTTTTTTTAATTGTAATGGTTCTCTATACGTAGACCGTAGAACTTAGGAGTATAAAAAAAATCGATGAACCGGTAAACCGGACCGGACCGGACCAAATCGGTGGGTTTGGTCCCATACTAAATTTGTTTTGGTCTGATATCGGTTTTAGTTTTTTTAAAACCGGTCAAATCGATCCGGTTCTAATTTTTCTTTTTTAAAAATCGGACCGGACCGAACCGGACCGGTTCATATATGTTATAATTTTTTATATCGAATATAATTTTTATATATAATATATAATTATATATAAAATAGTTTTGTATTATATGATAAATTATTAATTAATATAATATTAAAATCTTATATTACTATAGTTTATTGTATTAATAGTTATACTAATACTATATCACCATATATTATAATATACTATAATATATCACTATATTATATATTATAATATATCACTATAGTCTATAATATAATTATAGTATACTACAATATATTATCACTATGGTATTATATACTATAATATACTATTATATATATTATTTAATTTATAATATAGTATATTAAAACCGAGAAATCGGACTGAAACCTGTAAAATCGAAAGTATCGGTTTAAGAGGGTAACCGGTGCGGAATCGATTTTTGAAAATACAAAATCGGTACATACCGGTTCGGTCTCAAATTTTGTTTAAAATCAAATCAAATCGGATCAGTTAGACCCCTAATAAAACTCTTGAAATTATTAAGCTAAGCCTGGAGGAGAGGAGAGTACAGAAACCGCTGGGACTTTGCCCGGAAACTATTAGAAGTCAAAGTGCCCCCAACATGGAAGTGCAGGCTATACGTTCTCTTTCAAAAGGTCGGACGACTCGGACCACTCTCCCATCTTTTCATTCGTAAAATAGAAAGGACTGATAGAGTTTGAGTACGTGTGGGGCTCAAGTACAAAGCGCAAGCCGCGTCTCTGGGCGCACTTACAAGGTGCATCATTTTACCCAAAAAATCTTTGTTCGCGTATTTGTATTTCTGTCATATGCTCATCAAATTGAGTGAAGAATATTCTGCACCTGAAAAGCCTTCTTCCGACCCAGTCAAACTTCGTTTATACTTGATTAGTACACTGCAATTATGAAAATTAGAAAGCTTTATCAAGTTAAAAAGGAAACATAAAAGCCTTTTCCTTTCCTTAAAAATAAACCAGGTAATCCTTCTTCCTGGCTGTCAGTGGTCACATAAATCCTACCCTACTGCCTACTAACAGCTCAATGTTAGATGAAATTCCTAAACTTTACACACACATACACAGACTGTCAGACACACCAAAAAAACACATTTATACCAAATAAGAACTCTCCAAAAACAATAATGAAAAAATGGACAATTTTTTTTTTTGTTTTCTTGTTTTCCAGTTCGGAACTTCATTCTAAAGCGATGGAGATTGCACCACTAGAGATGCTGCCATGACTAAAATCGCAGACAGCCAATGCTCGGTCCAGATTCGTAACAATGTCAGCCATGGTTGGCCTGTCCTTTCCTTCCAAATTCACACAATGCAGTGCAGTATATGCCATCAGCTCCACCGCCTCTACTTCATTCACCTCTGGTGGCCCAACCCTGGAGTCCAGGATCTTTACCATTTCTCCAGCCATAATTGCTGGCACCGCAAAGTCCACCACACTTACGGGCGTTCCTCCATCTTCACCATTCCTGAATATTGCTCTCTTTCCTGTCAAAAGTTCTAGCAGTACTATTCCAAGTCCATAAACATCACTCTTTGCTGTTAATAGATTTAGACCATAGTATTCAGGATCAATGTACCCAACTGTTCCAGCCGCTTTCGTTGGCCTGTAATCGCAATCGGATTCCGGGCCCATTAACGACAATCCAAAATCAGATACTCTTGCTGTCCAACTCGCATCGAGTAATATGTTAGAAGACTTGATGTCTCTATGAATTATGGATGGGACGGCATAATTGTGGAGATATTCAATTCCTCGTGCAGCATCTAACGCGACTTTGATCCTCATCTTCCAAGAATTCAAAACGCTACTACTCTTTTCCACGTTGTTCTTGTCGTGTATATGATCGTAAAGGGCACCATTCTTCATGTAGTCGTAAACCAGGAGCCTTTCATCCTTTTCTTCGCAATACCCAACAAGCCTAACCAAGTGTTTGTGATGAAGGCGGGACAAGAAGGCCAATTCTGAATCAAATGCGCTTTCTTTCTCTTGAAACTTCTTCNGACTATTGTGCAAATACCCACAAAAATTCCAACCGAGCCCAAAATGCAGAACGCCAATAGTCCCTTTCTCAGACCCTTCGATGGAGATGACCGAGCCGAACCTGTTGGCCCCGGGGGTAATGGCACTGGTGGCGGCGGCGGAGTTGAACTCTGAGTAAAACAAGGCTTGCAAATATTCCCAGAACCAGAGCACAAGTTTTGAGACAGTGGATACAGACCACACTCGCTGCAAGAAGATTGATTGCAAGGCCCAGGAAGAATTGCAGGAAAATCCGCCCCTAAACTATAATTGGCCTCACCAGCCCAGCCGCGTCCCCAACATGTAATTGAAAAATTCCCCATCGTTAATCCACATGTAAAATTCGACCCCGAAGCAATGGTTGCAAACGAAACACCTTGCGTCACATTCACCGAATACTCTCCTCCACCACCCCAACACACAACCGAATCATTAGGTCCCCTAATTCCACAACTATGGCTCGCTCCAAGCGCCAACGTCGAGAACTCCCACGCCGAATTCGAAGGAACATTCAACTGCCCAGATTCGTTGTTTCCTTGGCAACGCACAAACCCTGTAGAATTGAGGCCGCATACATGAGAGCTACCAGCTACAATACTCGCCATCGGTACGATCCCAAACTCTGTCTGTATACGATTCGCTATAGCAGTATTACTTCCCCAACACCGAACCTGACGACTGCTCCTTAAGATACCGCAAGAGAATCCTATCCCAGAGGAGATTGACAAGAACCCTTCAGATGGTGGACTAGACCTGTCGTCACCTCCTCTCCAGCATCTGACGGAGCCTGTACCAACAACCGTGGCGCAGACTTGGTCGTCACCGACCGAAAGGTTCTCTAATACGACTTTGTCATCGAAGTAAACTCGTTGGGGGTCGAAGCTACTGCTAGAAAAGTTGGTCGTGTCCCAGCAGAGTAAGCTGTAACCACCGGAGCGGAGGCCACAGAAGAAGTTCTGGCCGCCGGATATGGAGGAGAAACTGACGTTGGGATTGACGGGGATGATTTGGCCACGTCGGTAGCATTGGATGCTTTGCCTAGGCTGCGAGGCGACGATGCCGCAGACGGTGGCGGAGGCGTAGCTGATTGCGAGGGTGGCGCCGGAGCCAAGCGCATGGGCTGAGGGTGTCCTGTAGATGAAGAAAATGACGGAGAGGATGACGATGACGGCGGATGAGGAAGAAGATGGTAGTTTCGTCATCTAAAAGACTCTGTTTTTACGAAAGGGGTGGTGGGTTGGAGGCTGGTCAGCTTCATTGGCGGAGTTGACCGAGAGAGAGGGAGTGAGAAAACAGAGAGCACCTTAAAGACGGAGAGAGAGTTACAGAGGTGGAGATTGCAGATGGATTGGTTGTATGTGAGAGATTAGATGGAGAGAGGGCCGGACGTTTCGGAGTTTTCAGTATGGAAACAATTGAACTCTTTCGGGGAAGTCTTTTGGGTTGTGTTTGGCAGCTTCGTGGGAACGGCTCTTTAAATACTCGTATTTAAAAAGAAACAAATTTCCCTTAGTTGGTCTCAAAATCAATGGAAGTGACAAAAGAACGTTAGAACTTATACGATTTATGATGCTTTGAAGGATTTTTACTTGAGCATATATATTTACAGATTTAATTTTATATATTTCTTGATAATATCCAAAGGATACTCTTTCCAAATTTAAAGGCTTATTCGTATGGTAGTTTTTTTTTTTTTTTTGTCTTCTTTTTAACTTAATTCCTTATGATCATAATTTTGGTGCTCTTTTGAATTTGAAAAATTATAATTATAAGCTGATGTATACGATACATTCTCCGTAGTATTAACATTACATGATTTAAATTGTAATAGAAGTTTAAAATTAAACACTCTTACAAATTAAACTTGACACGTCAACGATATAAAATATATGTTCCTCGATTGATTATTGAGAAAATAAAATACACATGATAAATCACCCACTTATAACAATCTTAAATACCAATTATCTCTTGCCTTTGTCAAAATGATCCTTCAATTTAAAACATGAAATATTTTAGTAATTTTACTTCTCATCATAATGTATAATAATAAAAAGATCTCTTATTTTAAACTAAGTGAAGAAGGTTATCCATTTCAATTGATATAGAGAAGATTCTATAAATTTATAGTATAATAAAATTTCCATATTGCTCCTTTTAATTAACAGATTTTCTCACGTGTCTTTTAAGTTACAATATTTAGCTCTGAATAAAACGTTTCAATTGTTGTTTTGTTTTGAGGCACCTGAAATATATCTAATATCCTTGACCATGGATTCCCTATCCTCCCCCAAACCAAACCAAACCAAAGGGTAAAAAGGAATGAAGAAAAATTATAGTTCTCTCATTATCGAATAACTAGTTTTATGTTTTATAAAATATGGACAATGCAGTAAGAGTATATATTAATTTAGAGATAATATAATAATTTCATTAAACTTAATATTCCGTTTGGATTCATATAAATTCAAATAATTTTATGTGAGTTGAATAAAATATTATTTTTTTAATATTATTATTATTTTAAAATTTTTTAAAAAATAAATTATTTATTATATTTTGTATAAAAATTATAATAATAAAATAAAAATAAGTTAAAATGAATTTTCAATCCGGCGGCTTCCTGGCGGCTTAATTTTAAGTACAAAATAGGTTTGAATAACGACGAACCAAACAGATGCTTTAAGAATAAAACTACTTTGCCCACTTGTTTTGACACCTTTTTTTGACCGCTCGTCCTTTTTTTTTTTTTTTTTTACTTAGTGATTAAGGAAGTGATTTTAAATGTATTGATGTATTTTTTTTATTTTTTAAATATATTTAAATATGTAAAAAAAATACATAAAGTAAAATGAAAAAAAAAAAAAAAATTACACTGAGCGGTAAGCTCAGCAGTAACTCTGGGGCGGCAGAGTAGCCGCGCCCTTAAGAATAAAGCTTGGTGGGAGAAGGAGGAGACAGCAGTTGTACGACGAACATGGTACCCCAAAAGAGCAGGAAAAACGAGGGAGACTCGGCTCGCCGCCACTTGCGAAGACGTGGCATTGCTGCTGTTTACGCGCCCTGAGACGAAGCACGTGCGTACAGGTGTCGGATTTTGACTAAGAAAAAATGCTGCGATTTCTCATTTCTACATGGTTTTTTTTTTTTTCAAAGCAAAATAAGTGCATTTCTTATTCCTTTAACCCGAGATAAGAGAAATGTTATTTCCTACAGTTTGTTATTACTTTTTTTTTTTTTAATCTCAATAGTACAATCCAATTTTTTAATAGATATATATATATAATTATTTAAAATATATCACTAAGAATTATTAGAGATGATGAAATTTAAACGAAGGGTATCACATCCTAAATATATTCAAAATAATAATTTTATTTGTAAGTAAGTTTAGAACATGAGTAGTTATTAAGTAATTTTGAAATATGGATACGTGACATTATCGAATGTTTTTTATAGGCTATTTGTAGAATATTAAATCAGGATTAGGTGAACACATTTCCCTCCACATGACTAATATCCAATCAAATTTAAAAAAAAAATTAAAATTTTAAATTTTAAACTTTTTATCAAATTAATTTTAAAATAAAAAATGCTATCTACACTTATAATCTTTCACATATAATTATAAGTACTAACTATTTGATAAAGATT
This sequence comes from Pterocarya stenoptera, assembly GCA_003123785.1. Lineage (NCBI taxonomy): Eukaryota > Viridiplantae > Streptophyta > Magnoliopsida > Fagales > Juglandaceae > Pterocarya > Pterocarya stenoptera. The sequence goes on along the minus strand of QEOT01008610.1, from coordinate 17,269 downwards.
TTGAAATTTGAGATTTATAATTAAAATTAAAAAAAAAAACTCATGAATTGAGAAATTTGGCACTGAATATATATAATATTGTATAAAAAAGTGATGCTAGATATTGTCCTTAATTGTATAAACGCCGCGCACACCTTTTGAAAAAAAGTAAAATTTATTATTAAAAAATTAATTTTTTTTTATGTGAGTTTTTTATTTATTATTATTTTTTAATAGAAATGCAAAGCACTTATATTTTTCTATAACTATAAATATCATTTGTCGGTATAAAATTTGTATGCATTGGTTAGAGACTAGAGAGAGAGAAAGAGAGTCAAAGACTCGAGGCGATGCTTCGTACATGGTTTCATTTGAAACTTTCTTTGGACCGTAGAAATGGCTCAATCACGAGACCCACAAGTGCATGCTACCCTGCCTGGTCAATGCATCCTTTCACAAAGAGTAAGATGTCACCATCTTTGCTCTTCTTTTCTTTTCTTTTTTCCAATAGTTATTTTTTAATTTATCACTTTATCCAGATCTCCTCCGCCAGTTAATTTATGAGGTTATTCTCCTTCGTCTTCATTCTTTTAAGTTCTATAGTTAATTACCATGTTGCTTAAAATTCGTGATTTCATACCCGTATTTAATTATGCCTTTTTTTTAATATTTTTTTTTATAAAGGATTGGGATATGAAATTTCGACGCTTAAGACTTTGTCATAAAAGAGATCGAGGATAAATACAGTCAAATCAGGAATCTGTTCTATTCAAATTCAAATACGACGGACGCCAGATATCAGAAACTGCGAAGCTGCATACACAGTGACGGGTCAATTAATTCAACCATTTACTCCATGAAATAATCTTTACATCAACCTACACACCACACACCATCATTTTTTTTATTTTATTTATTTATTTCTCTTATTAAATGTGTATTATATAGATGATGAATAAAAAAATATAAATATTTCAAGAAGACTAAAAAAAATTTAAAAAAAATAAAAAATAATTCGGTGTGTGGTGTGTAGGATGATGCAAAGCAATGCTCTTTACTCCATTTACAGCTTATTTATTTTAAAGGAATATTGAAATTGAGAATTGCTATTTTTTTTTCTACACCACACATCAATATGTGATTTATTATTTTTATCTTTTTATTCAAACACACATATTAATAAGTGTTCTATCAATGGACACCATAGACACATTTCATTTTCTCTTCTCATCTACCTAGCTATAGTATGACTATTTAAGAAAGATTAGCACTAAAGCCATTGTTGGGTTCTCACTAGGCTATTTTTTTTGGAAAATGATAGAATTACCACCCTCCTACTACTCATCTACTACTATTTTTTTATTTGATTTTTTTATTAATTTTTTATTTTACTTAATGATTAAGAAAGTGATTATTAGTAAAATTATATATTTTTTTAATTTTTTCTTAATGATTAAGGATGTTAAAAAAATAGTTAAAAAAAAAGATAAAAAAATAAAAAATTTCAAATATGATATAAGTAGTAAAGGAATAGTAAAATGGTGGTAAGTGTATCATTACCCATTTTTTTTATAGACTTTTTAATATTTTTAAATAATAAAAAATATTTACAATATTATTAAAAAATACTTCCTTAATCACGAAGTAAAAAAAAAATCAAAACAAAAATTAAAAAAATCCCAGCGGGAGCTCCCGGGTAAGGGTGGGCAGTGAGGCCCCGCACCTCGCTGCACCGCCCCGCCCTCGCCCAAGCGGGGCGGGGGATCCGGTCCGCCTAAGCGGGGTGCGGGTGGCCCCGCCTCGCACCCTGAAGAACAACAGGGGCAGGGGACGGAGGGGGCACGGCCCCGCTCCATGTTTCCCCCGCCTCGTATACCCGTATAATAGACAAAACGGCGCTGTTTCACTAATATTATAACCCTCGTTTACCCCCCTTCCCCTCACTCCTTTCGTGATTCTCGAACTCGAAGCCTCGTCTCTCTTTCATTCTCTCACACTCAGTCTCTCGCACTCTCTCATATCTCAATCTCCCTCTCTTGCACTCTTCTCTCTCTTTCATTCTCTCGCACGACTGCAAGAGCATTTGCAATACCATTTACCGTTTGAAACTTTGCTGCGCCGAACTCCAAACTCCAAAGATAAGACTCCAAACTCCAAACTCTCAGTCTCTTGCACTCTGTCTCTCATTTCAATTTTGTTTTGTTTTGTTTTGTTTTTTTTTTTAGTTTTGGATTGAAGATTGGAGGAAGGATGGGTTGAATCGGAGATGGAGGATAGGAATGATTGTGAAATTGTGTACTGTAGATTCTGACATGTCCATGTGTTTGTCACTGTGTGAAATTTATTTAGAAGTTTCAATTGAAACCCCTAAACCAATTTATTTAGGGGTTTCAATTGAAACCCTTAAATTGTTGTGTTCATTTTGCATTGTGTCTTATTTAATTTTTTAATTTTTTTTGTATTAAAAAATCAGAGATGTCTTCTCAAAGGAATTACAATGATAGCTCTCCTACGCCTACTAGTATCCCTACCCTTGCCACAGAATTGGCCCCTACTGAGCCTATTCCAACCCCTGAGAGTACACCTTGCCCTGCTCCCATGCCCCCACGGACACAAAGCAAGAAACCTATGTCTATAGTTGGGTCTCACTTTACCAAACTAGAGGGTGGTGACCCCAATAACCCTCAAGCCAAATGTAATTATTCTGGAAAAATATATGGATGTCATTATAGGAAACATGGTACATCCCAGCTAAAGGTCCATTTAGAGGAACAATGCAAGAAGAGTTCAATATTAAGATCCTTATTGGAGAAGAGTCAATCTAGACTAGAAGTTGGACTAAAAAAAATGGCGGATGGGAGTAGTGGGGTCCAATGTTGAAGGGATTTACGAAGTATTATCCCGATGAGTGTCGAAAGAAGGTAGTTTGAATGGTGAGCATAGATGATCTACCTTTTCAGTTTGTGGAAGGGAGAGGGTTTAAGGAACTTGTTGAAGAATTGGAACCATGATTTTCGCTTCCTTCTTGTCACACTGTGGCAAAAGATATTAAAAAGATATACAAAAAAGATAAAAATGTTGTTGAGGGGCCAATTGGAGGGTTTGGTAGTTTGCCTCACTAGCGATACTTGGACTTTTGTCCAAAATTTCAATTACATATCTTTGACTGCCCATTTTGTTGATTCTGATTGGATTCTCTACAAAAAAATTATTAAATTTTGTCAAATAGTTGATCACAATGATGAGACTATTGGGAAGGCCTTGGAGGCCGCAATAAAGGAGTGGGGGTTGACACAGGTTTTGACAATGTCTGTTGATAATGCATCCTCTAATGATATCGCCTTAGGATATCTGAAAACTTATCTTAGAAAACATTCTTGGGTGGTGAATATGTGCATGTTAGATGTGCTGCACATATCTTGAATATAATTGTTACTAAGGGGTTGAAAGATATTGATAACTCGGTTGCACGAGTTAGAATGGTTGTGAAATTTGTGAGATCTTCTCTTTCTAAATTTGAGAAATTCAAGGTTGCTGCAAAGAGTGTGGGCATAACATCGAAGAAGGATATTTGTACTAATGTTCCTACCAGATGGAACTTAACTTATTTGATGTTAGAGGTGGCCCAAGAATATAAGGCAGCCTTTCAGTTATTGGGGGATGAAGACATTCAATATATCAAATACTTTGATGAGCACAGGGGCTTAGGAAAGCCTAATGATGATGATTGGGAGGTAGTTTCTACTTTTGTTGATTTTCTGGGACTTTTTCATGATATCACATTGAAGTTATCTGATTCTTTGTACCCTACATCCCATGAGTTTTATCAACAAATATGTAGGGTAAAAGAAGAATTAGACGACATGCGTAGAAGTTTCAGTATAAGGATGAGGGGGATGTTATTGACTATGAGGGTCAAATATGACAAGTATTTGGGTGATTTGACTAGATTGAATATTTTGTTATATGTGGCTGTTATTCTTGATCCCTGCCTGAAAATTTCAAACATGTTATATGGTTTGGGACTTGAGCACAATCACGCATGGGCTGATCTTATTGGTGATATGGCCCGAGATATCCTTACTAAATTGTATGATGAGTTTAATACAATTAAGGGTGGTACTGCATCTACTACATTTACACATACCCCAACACCTCCTTCAGACACTGGGCCAGCAAAGAAGCGTAGATTAGCATGGACTAAGACCCTTGCATATAATCTCACACTAGTCCGTCAATCTACGGAGGTGGTTTCGGAGTTAGACAACTATTTGTCAGGAGATCTTATTCAAGATGATGACAATTTTGATATATTGGTATGGTGGAAGGTGGCAGCAAAGAAATATCTCATCATTTTTTAGATAGCCCGTTTTATCTTGACCATCCCTTTAGCACCGTTGCCTTAGAGTCAGCCTTTAGTACTGGAAGGTGCATATTGGATCCTTTTTGTAGTTCATTGACTCTTTCGACTGTGGAGGCATTGATATGTACACATAGTTGGACGATGAGAAATAATATTTATATTCCAGATGTTTTAGATTTTAAGGAGACCGACGAGGAGGAGGGTGGTGAGCAGTCTGGATCTGGACCACCTTGTAATTGTTGTTTTTATTTTAATATACTTTAATTTATTTATATTCATTTCGATTTTATTGGTATTAATTTTAGTGTTTATTGTTGTAACTTGTAGCATCACATGAGACTACTTAGAGTCAGACGATGTTTACCTCTGCTGCAATATAAATATGTGCTCACTGCTCAAGTCTCAAATCTGAATTATCAAATTATGTATTGATGTATTTCAATGATTTGTAATACTGATATAATATCTCTTCGACACTTATGTAACTATGTTTGTAATTTTGTAATTATTTAGCCTTTCAATTTTGTCATAGCTTAGTTATTATTATTAGTTTCTTAGGTAGCAGACTAGTATAATGTGTAGTAGTGTAAATTTGTATTTTTTTTATTCATGTAATTTTTTTTTTAATATGATTTTTAGCTTTTTTTTTTTTTTACTTCTACTTTAAACCTTTATGGGCTCAAGACTGGGTCATTTTGGATCAATTTTAGCGGTTTCTGGACAAAAAATGGCCCAAAAGTCGCTCATGGGCCAAAGGCCCAATAGGAGGCAAGGGGCTGGCGGACTGATCCCCCCACCTACACTCCGCTGTGCGGGACGGGGTACCCCGCCCTCGCATGCCAGGGGCGGGGTGCGGGAATGAATTTTACCCCTTACCCATGCGGGGGCGGGGGGAGGGGAGGGGGCTACCCCGCCCGGCACCCCTACTCCCGGGAAGACTAGTATTATTCTTTAAGAAATACAGGACGTTTAGGACATTTCGCTGGTCAACTTGGTTGAAGGATTCTAGAAAGGAAAATTCTTCTATTGCATTTTCTTTTTCATCTTTCGTTTTTGTGTCAGCATTATTTAAAAAAGTTGTTAAATTTGTTTTCTTGACTGGTCTTGGATTTCAGATTGAAACAACTAGATGTCGTCACATTGATGTTGATAACAATAAGCGTTCCAGATCTTTTATGGGAACGAATCGAATAGATATAAAATCAGACAATAGTTAAAAAAAATAAAAACTGCAATGAAAAATATTGAATTCTGTGACATAACTATAAGAAGATTGCTTTACTTTTCCACCCTCTATATGACGTGGATGAAACGATCAATTCCATATATAAATATAAATACATGCACATATATATGTATATTATATTCGTGTAAAATATTAACTCGTGTTTAATTTCATTTCATTACGCATGTGTATGGAAATTTGATGGCAATTTCCCATTCCTAGTATGAATAACCAAGATATTTAATTCCATTTTTCTAAGGGTATTATCAAAATTATTACAAAATTCACTATACAATACACGTTTTTTGACAAATACATTCCACGTTAGCTATTAAATCGAGGACGTCCATCCACGTGTCATGCGGTAACACGACGGTTCTTCAAAAAGACAAATTATAAACTTTTTAAATACAAAAAAGAAGAAGAAGAACAAAATCCTTTCTCGAATCATTTTCGTCATTTTCAAACGATAAGGAATGATAAGTAGAATTATTTAATAATAGAGAGAGGCAAATTCAGCAATTCGATCGGTCCCATACAGTAAAGTTAGGCAGCAAGGTTGTGCAATTCTTTCATTTCAAACTTCAATTGTCGGACCCGATCCGGAAAAGATACACAGCCTTCGATTCGATTCGCCAACTCTATGATACTAAAACATGAGGCTCGGGGCAATGAGAACATGGAATATTTTAAGACAAACTTTGAAAAAAAAAAAGACAGAAAGAAAACAACGGGAGCTTAACATAATACATAAATATACATATATGATAAAGGTGGAGATATCTATATATATATATATATTTACATCGACAGAAGATCGTCCTTTTAGAAGGGGATAGAAGTGTTTCCAAAACAGTTGGTGCTGTTGCTTGACACTGAGATAGATAAGCTTTTAAGGACAAACCAAGCTGTAAAAGCTTCATTTGGTAGCCTGAGTTCCTAACATGATGTTGGAGTGCTAACTAATATGATTAACGGTACATCATTGACAATTTGTTCTTTTTTTAAAAAAAAGGGTTACCGCCGACCATGTGACCGTGCAAAGTGTCCTTACTGTGTCCCATTATAGGAGACTGCCAGATATTTCCCAGATGCTCAAAGATCACAAGCCCAAGACAAGTCAAGATGCGCACAAATTCACTCCGGTAAAGGAAGTTAAATTATCATGGATTTACGTGGGCTCAAATTACCTATGTTTATAGCTTGCTCGTCTATTCGAGCTGTGGCAGCCAGGGGGTGTGCTGGCTTTATTACGTAGAACTCCCCAACTGGAAGGGCAGCCAGATGGGCTACAAGGCTTGAATCTTGAAAACATGAAAAACCTACCTCTTGACAGCAAGTCTAGGGTTGCGGCACATAAAAGGTTTCCAGGCTAAGTATGGGCAGCCGGGCTTCTCTTCACAATGAACCTCTTAACTTTCTTCCCTCTGTATCTAAAAGAAAGAAGGGAAGGAAAAAAATGGATAGGTAGGGTTGAACCTTGGCCTGTAAATGACAAACCGAAAGGTTCGACTTGATAAATCTACATGCATCTGATAGATGCAATGCAAGCGTAACGCGTTCGTCAGTTGTGCTCTTGTTTCATGCCCATAGCCATCGCAAACACGCATCTAGATCTCAAATAGTACGCACCGCACGAAACACGTACAAAGCAAATAATTCCACCCCCCCTCCTTTTTTCTTTCTGTTTTCCCAACGGTGTTGAGCAATGCTGCTGGGAAGATTGAAACAGCTAATAATTATTGATTACTGTCTTAACAAATTTCTAACAAGTTACAGAAACAATCAAAGATGATCACAAGCCTGAAAATTAAGTTTCATAACAATCAGAACTTTGACAAATCTACATGCATAAATGGTGTAGCTATGGGACCAAGGTGTGCAGCAGTTGACATCTTCGGATAGAGCTTCAAACGAGGTTTCATCACCTCCTGTATACAAATCGATGCTATACAAAATTTTGAGTCCATTGATGAGGTGCTGCCTTTGAAAAAGAGGAATTGTAGGTGATTGTACAAAGAAGAATGGCGGCTCTTATTGCATAGTCTTTATTCTACAACATCCAAGCAGAAGTAGGAATTCCTTGCTTTTGAAACCATTCAGGCATATGGAACCTTTCATAGAGCACTGGTCTCACATCTTTCTGCTGAGAAAGGTGCTTGAGGAGTGGAAGGAGGACATCCAGAAGCTGATCAACAGGTAAATAGTAAGTACTGAATAACAGGATAAAAGAGCCGAAGAGTAGATGATGAAATTATTTGTAAAAAGATACAGAGATATCAAATGCAAATAAAAAGATACCGAGATATCAAATGCAAATATTGGTACCTGTGTGTCATGCGGTTGCCCAGCAGTAAATGGAATGCATGGAATTCCATTCAATGGTTGCAATAAGAAACTGAATGGATTGTTGTCAACGATAACAATTCGGGATGGATTCTTTGATAGGCAGGAGAGATCCTTCACATGCTCCCGGTACTCCCTATAGTTTAGCAGAATCAAAGGTTTTACCAAAATAAACCAAGTTGTTTTGAGCTAGGGAGCTTTTGAAAGTTCAATCTTCCAATAAGTGCACATAAATCACAAGAAGAAATGTGTGCTCATGGAATTAAACTTGAAGTTTCATACTTGACCAAAATTTATGAGATGGATTGGAGCTTTATAAAAATGGAGTATATAAACATGTGAATAGTTTGGGCATCTCATAAGAATCAAACAAATCCTTCAATACTTTATAAAAGTTTCTGTGACCCCATGATGTTTCCAAAGGATCTTAATGAGCCAGTAAGCGTACCAAAAAGATACAGGAAAACCTAATCATTAACAACAATTAACTATTTTTCGTAAGTAAGAAAACTTATTGATCCCCATTAGGGGTGTAAATTGGTCGGTCCAGTCCAGTCCGGGTGATGGAATTTTTCATCATTTTTCCCAAACCGGTAGTTATCGGTCCGGTCTAATTATTATTATTTTTTATTATTTTCTTCTTCTTTTTTTCAAATAAATTAATAAAAAAAAATTATTTAAATTACTAAATTAAAATTAAGTGAATTATTAATGTGGATTATATAACTAACTCATTAAAAAAAATATTTTATATGTTCGATGATAATAAATTAGATGAAAATTAAATAATTAATTATAAAATTATTATATAAAATATATTTAAAAATTAAAAATATATATTTTCCCAATTCTGTTGGTCCGGTCCGAGGAAACCCCACCCTAGGACCAGATTGAAGACAGAAAGTTGAGAAACCCTTGGACCGAGACCGACTGGTCCAAGCTTCGGTCCAGACTGACCAGCTTTCACCCCTAATTCTCATAATTAGGCAAAAAGCCCAAGTACACAGATAGTTACAAGAGATAAATACATAATTACAGCCTACGAGCAAGAAAAAGAAGCATAAAAGTCATTAAAATTGACCCTCTCTAAAACAATGGCCTTAGCCCAAAGTAACAAAGATTGGAAAAATACGTCTCTAATCTGCCCCAATGAGCGTTCTCTATACAACAATAAAAAAAAATGAAACGCGAGGAAGACGAAGGCAGGTCCAGTCATCAAAATGACTTTTCAAAGCAGCAAAAAGTCCCCAACAGGTACAAATAAAATTTCACAAGAAGGTTTCCACATTATTGGCTATGATTTGCAAAGAAAAGAAACGGAAAAGGTGGAGGGTGGGAAGGGAGAAGATCACATAAGGGAAGTGGAAGCAGTACTTACGTGCTAATTGTTGAAGGTCGATAGAGTCGACTACCAAATCGATTTTCCTTATCTATTTTGTCAACAAGTGGTCTAGCATAACCTGTGCACATAAATAAAGATATCATGTGTAAATGAGAAAAGGGGCAAATAGAGGTGAGAAGGACATCTAAAGTTTTGAAGTAATGCTAAAAACAACACTACTGCCCCACCATTATCCCTCTTTGATGATGCGACAATGTATAATAACCCTTGGAGTTTTATCTTTATCTTTATCTTCTTCTTTTCCTTCTTTTTTTTTAACCAGGATTATTGCACACTCCTACATCAGTAGAGCGAGATAAAAGTGGGAAGAGTGGGATAATTTCTAGCATTTTCCTTTTAAGTAATAACCAAACCTTCAAGACCAGCAGTAAACAGCACAAGATCCGCAAATTCACCAAGGTCTTTTAAGAATTCTTGCAACCCAGGACGCTCAAAAACTGTAACGTAGTTGACCTTAGGTTTTCCTTCACTTTCCTTCAATCCCAAAACATTCATGTGAAGACATTTTTATATGAATTACTACCGTACAAACTAGATATGACATGTTTGTTATGCAAAGCACCTTGTCTGAAGAGATGCATTCCAGTTCAAACCACTTCAACCCAGCTTCCGTGGCTTGATTACGAACAACAGCTGGCAAACCAGATGTCTCATAGGCACATACTAGAGTTTCATCCAAGTCAAGAACTACCTGCAAGTGAATTTTTCATTTGCGATATCTATCAAGGTATCAGCTTTCAATTGAAACTCAAAACAAAGATAATGGTAAGAAAAGAAACAAAAGAAAAGAAAATTATACACATTTTGCACACCTATGTTACCATTTTCTTTTGCTCGACTGCAGTTCCTTACCTGAACTAATTGGGGTTGGCATATTTTGCACTCATGTTCTTAAACTTTCTTAACAAACTTGCACATCCGAAGTTTGTGACGGTCAAAAATATTGTACACCTACACCTTCCAAACGTCTCTATGAAATAGATACCGGTACCATAGTACGGATGGGAAGCAAACTAAATGCAAACTGCAGAGAGTAATGATAGCGAATTTGAAAAGCATACCCGCAAGATCAACCCAAACAACATAACCAAATTATATAGGTAACCACATATAAAAGTACTAGGTGAACACCAGTATGCTACCTGTGGTTTTGTCAGGTTTTACAACACCAGTACTTTCCTATAAATAGCAGCAACATCTAGCTTATTTCCGATTCAAGTGGCTCCTTTCATGTCCTCAATATGTCTATTTAATGCCCGCACTAATCACTATATCTCAAGCGCAACTTAATTTCAATCTTAGAAACAAAAGGGTTTACATATATTAAAATTTTAAAATGAGGTTTACATTTATTTCTTGCACATCTAGTAAGCTCTCTACATATGTGACCAAAATAAAATGACAAAAAAAAAAAAGTTTTAACCTGCACAAACGTTTCTAAATGCAACGTTTTTGCCCCAATACACCTAGAAAGCAATCGATTATCTAACCCACGATGCAAAAAGACGGGGCTAATATCTCCTACAGACTAAAATACTCTGCAATTAGCAAAAAAAAAAAAAAAAACTTTTAACCGATGAATGTTTATACAATCGACATACAGTCATCCAATTGAACATAAGAGCTAAAGATAGAAATTTTATATAATGAATAAACAAAGAATTTGAAAAACCAGATCAAATTCAAATTTGACAAAAGGGAGGAAAAGAGAACTTTAAAAAGAAAAGGTGGGTCGAAACGAAGCCGTACCGTGAGCTTCTCGAACTGCTCGCTGGAATCGAAATCCCCGGATGTGGTGGCGATTTCAACGGTGGAGGCTGCCGGAGAGTCGTGTTCCGTGAGCTCGACGACCGGCAAGGGCTTGAAGGAAGGAGAAGAAGATGAGGAGGAAGAGAGCAGAGCGTGGTGACCGAGAGCTCTGAGGATCTGAAGGAAGATCTGAAAGAACAAGGCCAACCAGTTCAGGAGCGTCCGCCATACTTGCAGAGACCTCGGCGAGTACACCTCTGTCTTAGTCAACTCGGCCATAGGCATAGCCAAGAGTGCGTCTCTTTCTCTCAGAGAAGAGAGGACGAGAGTGATTAGGGTCCGTAGGATATCAACGAATGATCTGCTCGCCCAGATATGTACGTTAATTGCTTCTGTAGTTTTCTCTTTCTTAATTTTCTCGGTGATGTGTTCGTGGTCTTCGTCGAGAAAGAGAGATGGTAGTCACGCGCTCTTCAGGAGAGTGGACGTACTGTCGAGGTACGTGGCCAGAGTTTCTCTTTTTTATCTTTTGGTCGGAAGATTCTTTTGTTTGTTTCTTTTTATTTTTTGTTTTGTAGG
>QEOT01008608.1:14637-31320 GCA_003123785.1 Pterocarya stenoptera | reverse complement strand
GGGGGGGGGGGGGGGAGAGGAGGAAAATATGCCCTAACCAAAATCCACAGGAGTACTAGATGTATCCAAAGGTATAACAACTTGACTGAAATGATTAACGAGAAAAAATAGTAACAGCTAGAATGTGTTTTACAAATAAAAGACATATCTACCAAGTTGTATCCATTATATAACTGATACTTTTGATTAATACAAAGTATCCTCATGGAGGTCTAGGATTTGACCTGTTATTATTGGAAATTTGTGACGCCTAACTAATACTGATGGTGGTGGTATATTATCTATCTTATTGGAAAAATCTAGTAGTAGTAGGAACAACAACAACAACGAGAAGTACCGTTCCAACTGTTGCTCAGAATTTGACGCAACTCTAAAGCCAGGCAGAACACCATGCTCCTTTGCAACCAACTTTTGTTTACTGTCTGTGATCAATCTAGATGGCTCTTCAACTTCTTGAACGTAAGTATCCACAAGGTCCAAACCTGAAAGGCTAGTTACCTTAGTTAGATAAACTTAGATCATGGGCATCAAGGTAACTATGGTTTTTTTTATCAATAATAAAACATCATTAAAAAATGAAAAGACACATCCAGGTACACAGGGTGAATACAACAGAGTATCAGTGTAACTAAAAGTGAAATTAACAAAGCACGACTACATATAGTTAACAAAACTATAACCCCAAGAAAGATAAGATCAACTTACAGAAGCAGACTCAATTCAAGGGGACCAAATTCCTATTGAATGACGGTAACATCAAAAGCAACAATGGCAATAATAAGCTATATATTTCGTGTTAGGTTTAAATTAAGAAAAACTAAAACACTTGCCAACTCTTATTTTCTTGGGAATATAGCTGTTAAATACCCAACTGCCTCAAAGGCATATTTTGATGAGAAGTGGTGAATTTAATCATTTAATCTATATTCTAGCATTCACCCTTACGTGTGGCAGGTTTCCCCCTATCAGTTGGCCAGAGAAACTTCTGTTGGAATGGAGGATAAGGTGTGGTCAAGGTTCAAACTCAAAACCACTACTATAATACCATGTTAAATGACCAATCATCCCAAAACGTAAGTTGATGGGACGATTCGAATTTAATAATTCAATAACATTATAACAATATCACTTATTGAGAACGTCAGAGCACTTTCACCCTCAGCATCCAACATTACAGGAAAGAAGCACATGTGAAAAGCCATTGCTCATGAAAAAAATGAATATCCAATGTTCAAAAACAAACTTCCATCAATCCATATAACCGATCAGGTCAGTAGACAAATCATTCTTTTTAAACAAGAATTTTATTGATGATAGTAGGCATAGCCCAAGTACACCGGACACATGCAAGAATGACACCTAGGCTTGATTGTCAAGAGATACAAGGAATTCATGATTTGTCGCTTGTGATCTTCAAAGCTTCTATCACTCCTTCCCCTCCAAAGACACCACCAAAGAGAAATGGAGACCATCCTCCATATTGCTCCGAATTGTAGATTACCACATGAGCCTCTCCAATTTGCTAGGAAATCAACTACCCTCAGCATCATCCAAGCTAATCCCACTCTAGCAAAGAAGTCATTCCATAGAGTTGTGGCAACCTCACAATCTCTCCCTACAGCTCATGAATTAAGAATTCTCACAAAGACACATAGATTAAAGAAGTAAATGATCAATCATCTCCCTGCTTGTATTGCACATGCAACACCAAATTATGATAAATTGTCGTTTCCTTAGATTATCTATGACGCGGATCTTCCCCAAGGAGGCCATGCATACGGATAAAGCTGCATTTGGAGGTGCCTTAGTCTTCCATGGGAAAGGATTTGCATTGTTTATAATGAGAGATTTATTTATTTATTAGTAAATGATGAGAGATTTATAGAATGAATGGACCATGAACTTCCCTTTCTTCAAACAATCTTATCTGCCTCTCCCACCCTCACTCTAGTAGAGTAGACAAGATTTTTAAAATCAGTGAATGCTTCAACTTCCCAATTTTGTAACTCTAAAGAAAGTAACTTCCATTGAGAAAAGCCATTGGATAGGTCTAAAAGATTTGCAATTGAGGCTTCTTGTGACCTTGCGATTCCAAAAGTTCCTAGATGAGCTACCTTGAGGGTTCTGTAGCCACACTATCAGTCATGCCAAAATTTGATTCTAGACCCATCTCCCACCGCAAACCGAATATGTCTAGAGAAAGTTTCCCATCCTCTTCTTAAGTGTTTCTAGAGCCCCACCTCATGTGGTCCAATCACCTCATTCGTACTCCATCCACCCCTAGCCCCACCAAATTTTGAATAAATGACAGTCCTCCATAAAGCTTCCCTTTCTAGTTGGTATCTCCACAGCCACTTTCCCAATAGAGCCTAATTAAAAGCCAACCAATTCCGAACTTCCAACCCCCTTATGGGATCAGAGTGCATATAGTAGACCATTTTACAAGGTTGAACTAAATTCATCATCTACCCCCCCAAAAAAAAGAAATCATGTCATAACATCTCAATACGGTGGGCCACCTTAGTGGGAAGTGGAAACAAAGGCAAGAAATATGTAGGCAAGTTGGATAGAGTGCTTTTAATCCAAGTGATCCTACCACCTTCAGACAAATACTTCCCCTTACAACTAGCTAACCTTCACTCCGTTTTTTCTAATTACCTTAACCGAAATAGCCTTTGACTTGAAGGAAGCACCCAATGGGAGGTAGAGATCTTTCATAGCCAAGGAGGATACTTTGCACTGTAGAATGATAGCCAAGTTCCCCCACATTAGGAACATTTCCTACCAGAACCATTTCAAACTTTGCTAAGTTTACTTGCAACCAAAACCCGTTCAATGCATGAGAAGAGTCCTCAAAACTCTAATGTGTTCTTGATTAGCCCCACAAAAAAAAATGAGAGTGTCATCTGCAAACATGAGATAGGATATATCGAGTGTAACAGTACTTATCTCCCCACTCANAAAAAAAAAAAAAAAAAAAAGGAGTAATGGAGATAGTGGGTCACTTTGCCTCAAACCCCAAGAGCTGTTAAAGAATCCCACTGGTGCGCCATTCACCAAAATAGAGAAGCGGACAAAATAGATACAATGCTTGATCCAAGAACACCATTTCTTCCCAAGGCCATGTCTCTAGAGAATGTAAAGCAATAAGTTACAACTAACTCGATCGTATGCCTTTGCCATGTCCAGCTTGCACAGTAAAAAGGCATTCTAGGGGCTTCAATATAATCTTTTCCATCAATGCACTCAATGTATTTGCCAAGACTTTTGAAAGAATTATGTACATCCCACTCACAAGGCTAATAGGGTGAGTCTTTTACCCTACCACACCTGGTCTTTTGGAATGATAGCAATACGAGTTGTGTTGAGACTTAATTTTCCAAAAAACACCATTTCTCCCCAAGGCCCTGTCTCAAGAGCATGTAAAGTAAGAAGTTACGATCAACTCGATCATATGCCTTTGCCATGTCCAGCTTGCACAGTAATCCTGGCATTCTCATTTTAAGCATACTCTCCCAGCATCCACTAGCACAGTACTGAGTCAAGAGTCTATCTACCTTTTAAAAAGGCATGCTAGGGTCTTTTTTTTTTATATATAGGTAATAAGAGATTTTATTTCAAGTAAAAAGACATAGCCCAAGTACACAGGAAGTATACATGAGAATACACCTAAATATAAACTAGAGCAAATTAAGAGAGAACACTACAAATATTCATGTCCTTCACTAGATTGCACACCCAAAAATTTAAAGTGCTAAAGAAAAAAACCCTAAATTCTCTCACTGTACGTTCACAATCTTCGAAGCACCTCCCATTTCTCTCCAGCCATAAACACCATAACAAACACAAAGGAATCATCCTCCATACAGCTTTATTGCCTCCACATCCCACAGCACCATGCCAACTAGCCAAGAAGTCCACCACTTGTAATGGCATCACCCAAGCAATGCCTACCCTTGCAAATAACTCATTCCATAAAGCATGCTAGGGTCTTTAGTATAATCTTCTCCATCAATGCACTCAAT
The DNA here is from genome assembly GCA_003123785.1 of Pterocarya stenoptera. NCBI lineage: Eukaryota > Viridiplantae > Streptophyta > Magnoliopsida > Fagales > Juglandaceae > Pterocarya > Pterocarya stenoptera. The sequence goes on along the minus strand of QEOT01008608.1, from coordinate 27,295 downwards.
CTATTTGCCAAGACTTCTGGAAGAATTATGTACATCCCACTCACAAGGCTAATGAGGTGATAGTCTTTTACCCTACCACACCTGGTCTTTTTGGAATGATAGCAATAAGAGTTGTGTTGAGACTTACTTTTTCAAGAAAGAGTTGTGATGAGACTTTTTTTCATATCTTCCAATTTCATGGAACTCACAAGAGACCCCCATGTCATCATTTTTTATCACCTCATAGCAAATTAAAAAAAAAAAAGGCCATAGTGAACACATCCAAACCTAGGGCTTTGTCACCCGACATGCTCTTTACTTTTGCTTCTTGTTGATCTAAGGATTTGAATGCTTCTATCAAATCTTCGGTCTCCAAGTGAATTGTATAGACAATCTATACAATTAAGTGCTCATAATAACTGACCATATGCATCATGATCACTAGAAGATTCGAAGTTGCCACTTCATCCACATCATCTCAATGACATTGTTCCTCCTATGCAAGTTCACCACACAATGAAAGAACTTGGTACACTTATCCCTCTCCCTCAACCATAAAGCCCTCGATTTTTGTCTTCAAGAAATCTCTTCCATTAAGGAAACCCTTTCCAAGTCTGCATTCCTATGGGTTTTACGTCCTCTCTCTAGTTCAAAGAGAACCCTCATCTCCTGCAAACCCTGAAATTCCTCCAAAAGAGTTCTCTTGGTACTCCACATTGCCAAATATGCTCATTCCGAGCCTTCAAATCTTTCGTCAGCATCTTGAATTTGCATGCCATGATGTAGCTTGGAGCTCCGTAGTATTCATAGGAAGACCACCATTGTCTAACTCTGTGATGAAGCCTTTGGATTTCAGTCACATTTTTAAACTGAAGTATCTTCGACCTCCAATAATGCTGCCACAATCAAAGATTGAGCACAACCAGGAAAGTTGTTTTAAGGTTAGATCTAGGGATACAGGGAATCTATCTATACTCGACAAAGTGTGGTGCTCTCGATTACTAGTACACGTGAAAGTGCCACCAACAAGGAATATCCAGTCAGTTTTGCTCAAAACTGAAATCAGAGAACTCCACCATGGTTGGGTTGAGATGGGAAACTCTTGATCTTTCACTTTGGAATAGAGTGGAAAATAAAATATCCACCCAATTCATCCCACAATTGTCTTCTCATATTATCTACATTAGGACCATAGCCACCCGCAAAGGCCGACAAATATCCATCCTCTACATTCTTAATCGAACAAGCCACCATAAATTCCCCAATACACTTCCCACTTTTTCCACCATCCTCATATCCCACATAACCAACACACCCCTAAAGCTCCATTAGATGGTAAATAAGACCAACCCACTTGTTGACAACCCCACAAACCACTTAATGTACTTAAGAAGTTTCAGATTTGTCTCTTGCAAACATATGATGTTAGCTTTACATTTGCACAGCTGGTCTCTACTTTTGCGGGACTTTTCACTCTCATTCAACCACCTTGCAATCCACGAGACAATTTTAGGCTTTATAAAACTACTGTCTTTGCCCTTCCTTTGATGTCCCACTACTAGAACTCCTCTTGCCTCATAGTTGGCCGACCAAGCAATTGTTTTTAGCTCTCAATTTCTTTTCTTAGCTGAATTGTACTCGCCTCATAATTTGGATGGGTCTGTCCAGTCCTCAATGGCAATGAGTAAGGCCAAAAATTGGTCCTCAAAACCATCACGTGAGAGCCCTGCACAATTTTGGATCTCCTTTACTTTGTGAATAACCCAATCCAATACCGTCATTTTACTAATCAATTTAAGGAGTTCAAGGGATGGGCTCCTCCCAGACATCTTCATCAAATGACCCATCTACTACCTCCAAGCCAAGACCTGAAACTTGCCGAGGCACCCCCTCACTCTCATCGTTCAGCCCCATCAAGATCAAATACTACATATCCTCTTTTGCAAATTTGGCCGATCCTAATGCTGTCTCAAGTGAGTTACCTTTCTTGTCACTGATGCCACGACAGGAAAATTGTTGGTTGAAGACCGACCACCCAGTTGCAATCTTTCGGCAATGATTTCTGTGCAACCCCCGACAAGCAAATCAAAGTTGTCGGCATCTGTTTCATTGCTCCAAAGGTAGAACCTGTCTCAAAAGAGAGCGACCCGGCAATTCTTTGACCAGCCATCCCTTGGCCAGATACCTTAATTTGGGTTGGGCTATCATCTCCCTTTTCTAGGCCCGAGAATGTTGCAGCCCAATCATCCAATTTTTCTTCTTCCTCCTCTCCCATGCTTACATGATCCCATGACTATCTCCTGCACCAGCCAGTGCTTCTCCATGCTCACGACCAAGCCCAAACCCACATCAACCTTCTATATTAAACCATCAACCACTTTCCTCAAATGCAACAGATCAGTTTTAACACTTTCTAAAGTCAGCTTTGCTGCACCTACTCCCTTGAACAATAAGCCACCCTCCCTTCTTACATAACTTCTAGACAAGCAGCATATCAGACCTTCTTCAGCACATCTCCACAAACGGTCACTACCTTCTCACAAATATTGATATTGTCCCTCTCGTTCTGTACAGTTCCCCTGTAAGTCCCAAACAGCTCTTCATCTGCACTTACATCTGCTTTGGTCTCCTGTAATGGCAGAAACAGGGCACTAAGACATGACCGCCTCTTAGCAGCATCCTTCCCAGGAGCAACCACCATCAGCATTTAAACATGGAAAAAGCTAAAAGTAATCGATTTCATGCACCCCTTGGGCACGAAATCCATGTCGCTGCCAGCATGTTAAATAAAACGGTGTGCATGGAGTGAAAGAATAAATGGTTAAAAAAAAAGCAACCCAGTGCACCGAAGTTCTCAACGAAACGGTGCGTACCTAAGTTCTCTTCTTCACTTTGCTGTGCAAAGTCGAATTGAAACCCCCAGATGATAACTCTTCGCAGCTCCTCCTCTGGACTCCCAGACGTGTGAAACTCCCAGACGTTCTTTCCTCTTCTCTTCACTAAAGGTAAATCGAACTGAAACTTGTTCTTCGCAGCTGTAACTAGGGACATAGGGGCTTAATCTCTCTCATTTCTTCTCTCACTTATTTTCAGTCTGGTCGGCAACCAAGGAAATAAAATGCTTCAGGTGCTTCCCTTCTGATATACATACAGTCACAATCTTCCTGGGTCTTATTCAGTCTTTCCCAATAAATTAGATTTGAGAATTTATCTGTTTCTTGGTGTTTGATTTTCCTGCGGTATGCAATCTTGGTGTTTGATTTCTTCTCTCACTTCTCCTCGTTGAAGGAATTAAAACTCTCGTAGAATCTGAAGTGTATTTTCTGTATCCCTTAAATCATTTTTTGTACTTGGTTGATTCTTTATAGATTGCTGCTTTCATGGAACTCCAAACTCATATTCTTCAAGAGGCAATCACTCCATTCTAATTCGAATAAAAGCATCAAGTTACAACAAGCCAGAATGAAAAACAGGGGAAAACCATTAATAAGGGAAAAAACCTCATCTGACGACAGACAGCGAGGAGTGGTAGTGGGAGAAACCAATAATTTTTCCCCAGATGTTCTCTTCGTGAGCGGTGCACAACCCAGACGTTCTCTTCGTGCCAGCGGAGACGAGAAAGGGTGCACAAGAAGCAGTTTCTGGACTGGGAGAAAGCTGAAGCCGTTTCGTTCTTCTTCGTGCAACCCAGATGTTCTCTTCCTCAGAATCCTTTCAGCTTTTTTGGTTTTCTTTCTCTCTCTTCTTTTCTTTTTTCCTTTCATTATCCTGCCATGTCAAGGGGGTGCACAAGGTGTCCCCGAAATGGACTCCCTGTAGCAGAACTGTTTAAACATTAACGTTAATGTTTAATGCCAATGGTCTCTACACTGCTACAGGCCTCACTATGCCCAGCCTTTTCTAGCCCCTTCCCTCTACTTCTTTGGGCATGATAATGAATCCTACCATGGCCAAATATCTCTCATAACCGTTCGAGCATTTTTGGGTGATATGCATGCTTCTACGAACAAGGAAAGGTTCTAACATAATCCTTATTTCCTTCGACCGAGAACACTCCTCGGAGGAGATGGTGAGCACCAGCGATAATCATCGGAGGAGATGGACCAGAGAACAGTAGAGGTACTCATACAGAGAGGAAAAGGGTGGCTACCAACAAAAAAAATTATGGGCATGGGCATGAGCATTAACTTGTTACTTGACCAAAACTAGGAGTGATGGATAGCCAAACATGTTGGACCAGCAAGTCAAGCCTGGGCTCCTAAACATTGCATAAAACCCTATCAAACAGACTCGATCCTAGCAAGACAAATCACTTAATTCTGATTTGAAATACTGACCAGATGCATAGACATCCTCGTCTTCAGCATCAAGTTCTTCAAGTGCTCCAATGCCAAAACCAGGAGGAACATTTCCTGCTGTTGAATTCAAGCCAATCAGTCAAATCAAACTCAACAAAAGAAATCCAAATCAAAGTACTCTAGCCAATAACGGCATGTAAACCAACTGATCAGATGATAGATCTTACACTTGAAACCAAAAAGATTATCTTTGGCCATGTATGCTTTTCGATTTCCAGGCTCCTTCCCAGATATACGAGATCTTTTCTTTTCTGAACACATGTAAAAATTAAAACAAAAAAGAGCATTTAAGATATATGGTTGCATTGTAACTATCATAGAGTAAGCAGCAACCTGATATACATTTTTTTTTATAAGCAACCAGATATACTTTCAGAGACATACCCCTAAACTCAGGAGCATGCTTATAAGGATCAAAACCTAGACCATGCAAGTCCTGCTTTGGATTGAGCACGTAAACCTGAAGTAAGAGAAGGTCAGATATTTTATTTAGCTGCAACAGAAATTTCAATGTAACCATTTGCAACAATATAAAAATCTTGCATTAAAAGATCCCTGGGCAAAAGCAACTGAGACTGCGGTCACATGATGTTATGCCAAGGTACAAAAGCATTTGATATTTTCAACATTTTGCGTTGTTTCTCAAAACAATTAAAAAATCATTAGTGAGGCTAGATAGTCATAATATTATTCCATTGACCACTAGTTTTGTTCTCAACTAAAATGGCTATTCTAGAGTGACTTTGCAATTCATTTAAAAAATCACTCACATCATGCTAAAGGATGGCCATGGTCCAGGAGGAAGTTTTCTAGCACATACAATGGAACCACTTTGGGGCTCCACAAACTTAGTGGAGTTGGAAGATCAAACTACTAAAAAAATACTTTTTTTGATAAGAAACTACTAAAAAAATACTACGCTAAGACATATAGATAAATGGGCATAAGTTTAAGAGAATCCATAGAATAACTTGCTGAGAAAAAAATCCTAAAAGATCAGTTCTTCATGTATCTATTGATCTATATATGAAAAATTTCTCACAGGTGTGCTTTCATATGACAGAACATCATCATTAGCAGGCTGTTCCATAGAACTTTCAATGTTGCCCTTGACAGGCTCAGATTCAGCAAGCTGTGCTTTTGCATCATCAGAAGAAAAGGCCAAGAAAGCTTTACGAGCTTCTCTCCGAGCATCTGTGAGTAAATAATGAAGACATAGAGTTAGATATGCTTGTTCTGAAATCTAACTAAACTAGGAAATTTTGCACTGAACCATAATATAATCAGATGAAACCATAAAATTGATGTGATTTCAACTTCCAGCTTAACAAGAAAACTAGTTTTTTTTCTGTTAAGGTGCCAAGGATAGAATGGCAAACTTGAAGAATATTCTAGAGAAGAATGTAGCATCAGAATTCAATGTGTATCAACACTATGGTGTTTTAACAGACTTCACACAGAATCAATGTCTGACAGTTCCAAACCATGCAATCTAAGATTTGCAAGGGGGACTGTTACATGTGAAAAACCCATTATGCATGAATGTCCAGCCAATTATAGCAAAAATAAATGAAACAAGGTAGCATACTTATTTCATCCTGTGCATATGCTTATACAGACCCCTGTACTAATTTCTAGAACTCTAAGCCCCAGGCTGTCTCAGACTGAAACAGGAAACTCTTCAGATAAGAACATAAAGATGAAAACCATTGGAAAAACCTATAACCAGATTAAATTAGATATATGTATATGAGTAATGCTTTTCAACTTCCTATTAACCATCGTCCTTGGATGTGGCATCAAATTTTTGGAAAAATAATTTTTTTCACCTACTTCGAAAAAAAAATTCATTTATTTGCCAATCATTTGATGCCACACTAGGGATGATGAATAGCATTTTCCAAAAAAATACAAGGAAGAATTTCATTTAGCACCTTCAAACTAACACCACCATTTTTCAAATTGCACCCCAAACTATCAAAACCAAAAAATTATTACCCTACAGTGCCCATCTCTTTCAGGCCCCATTTGGATTCATAAAGTATTTCATCTCATCTCATCTCATCATTACAACTTTTCTAAATTTTCACATAAAATATAATAAACAATTCAACTTTTTCAAATTCTAATTCAACTTTTTCAAATTTCAAAACAATAATAATATTAAAAAATAATATTCTAACAATATTTTTTTCAAATTTCATCTTTCATCTAAAACTATTTCATCTCATCTCCGAATTCAAACCAGCCAATTTGCAGCCTACATTCCAACTGATCCTTTAAATATGACTAAGGCCCCGTTTGGATACATAAAGAGTTTCATCTCATTTCATCATTACAACTTCCCAAATTCCCAGATAAAATATAATAAACAATTCAACTTTTTCAAATCCCCAAACAATAATAATATTAAAAAATAATATTCTAAAAATATTTTATTCAACTTTCAATTTACATCTAAAACCATCTCATCTCATCTCACTATCCAAACAAGGCCTAAACCTTAAATCTATGAGTGAACCCTCTAAAATACCCTCCCTATAAATTAGAATAGCCTAACTACTTCAAGAAAATGACAATAAAAAATAATGAAAGTGTAAAAAAAAAAAAAAAAAAGGATCCAGGCACCCATAAGAAATGGCCTGCTAGGGCCTTTAAGGGCTGCCCAAGGGGAGGCTCAAGGTGGCCAAACACAGGCCGCCCTCCTCTTTTTTTGCTCTTTATTATGTTTTTATTTCTGTTTTGTTTCTTTTATTCAATTTTAGTGAAGGCATTTAAGACGATTCATTCAAACATTTTAAGGTTCTGTGATGTTTTAAGGATGAATTGGATGGAGGTGCAAATTAAAGAAATTGATAGTTTAGGGTACCCAATTGTTGGTTTTGGTGGTTTAGGATACAGTTTGAAAAATGGGTGAAAACTTGGGGTGAAAAATGGAAATCATTATTGTAATAACAAAACATATTCTTATAAAAATAATAAAACATATCTCAAATGGGGATAAAGAAATACCATATTGTGAATTCGAATGGGAATCCTTAATTGAGTGACCATGTCGCCATCCCATCTTCAGCAACAATTTTACACCTATTCAAACGCAGCAAACAGGGGCAAATCTTAGAATTTGTATCAAAATTACCATTATCACAGGCATCACCCTATATTAACTGAAACAAACCAATAGACTCTGTGACTGGAAGAATTATTTCATCAGGAACAGGCCCAGGAATAGCTGATGGCCTGCAATACACAACAAACAGATCATAAACAGACCAGCAAGACATTTCATGCTGATGTATTTAGGAAGTAGAACTGTGTGTGCGTGTCCAACAGAGACTTAGAACTCTCAAAAGAAAAGGCATTACATAAGAGACTCATATGGTGAGTGCATATTGGTTTTCGCACTTGAAAGAGAAATTAATACTTAATTTTAATTAAGTATTGAAAGAAGAAAAAAATGGAGTGGAAACTGGCGAGTTGGAAGAGGATTTATTTGTCCAAAAGTGGTAAGAGTTACGTTGGTAAAAAGTACTCTATCCAACTTGCCTACTTACTTTTTATCTCTATTTCCAATACCATGCAAGGTGGATTACAGGCTAGAGAAGTTGCAACGAGATTTCCTATAGGGGGGAATAGATGAAGAATTCAAGTTTCACTTGCTGAATCAAGGAAGGGGTCNAAGGAGATTACAAAAGTGGAGCCCTTCTCAAACATAGGCCCATGGACCTTCGACCTCCATTTAGGGTTTGGGAGGCGAAATGGGCTTAAGTGGCCCAGCCAAAGTTTGGCCTTCCCTTTATCTGGCTTCAAACTATTACACCCAGTAGACTTCCTTTTTCCTATTTTTAGGGGCCGCATACGTTGGCCCAAGCCCAAGCCCAAGCCCAAACCCAAACCTTTGATTATCTTAAAAATCCAAGACTTTATCTCCTTTCTAAACAATTTCAAATCCTCCTTCATGCCTGTTACCTCCTTTTCCAGACTATGCAAATACCTCTGCAACTCGTTTTGTCCTAGACAGCTATCCATTTCAGGTGATTCGCATCTTGCCCCTTCCCTCTTCAGACCATGTCCCACTGAAGTTCCCTTGCCATGACTCCCTTTTTATGTTTTTGTTTAACCGCCAAAGGATGACTCAGAACTCCATGCACTGCCGCCCTCTTCCCTGCACCACCCACCGCCACCTCTGCGTACAACTTGGATGGCCTCACAATCTCCTTCCCCTTCTCTACCTCTCTATCCATTTGTGGTGCAAGTACTGGAGCTTTCTTAGCCACACTCTATTTCAACTCAATAGAAAAGTTCTTCTTAGCCACACTCTATTTCAACTCCATAGAAAAGTTCTTCCAACCCTTTCCTTCCACTCCTTCTGGGATTGCTAAGAGACCACGACCCCCCCTACCACCACCATAGTCAGTTACTTCCAAAAAATGCTCATGAGCGTTCGACCTCCTATGAGCAAACAAAGCTTTGCTTCAATCCCTATATGTCTTGAAGAAGTCTTTCCTTCCCTCCGATAGAACACATTCTTCCACTATACTGGCCAGCCAACAAGCACTGCCATTACTGAGCATCATCTCCTTGGTTTTCTGGAATGCGACAGAAATTTCCACCCTCCGTGGATATTATAAACACCTTTGATTCTATTAAAATGTGTTTAAGAATGCCCATGATTATCCCAAAGCTGTAGAAACAATCAAGAAGGCTGGATGCTTCCGGTGAAAGGTCACCAAAACAAACTACCCATCATTGGAATGAGACCCCGAAAAAAACCAGATCTGTGGCGATAGCTCAAATTGCAGATCACAGGTTGCCGGAGAAGAACCGACATCAGGGGGCCCAAACTGGATATTTTTAGAAGGAAGGAAAGTATTTCATTTTATGCCTATCTTGACTAAGTTTCTACTTTTTGATATTTTTTTTTATTTTCACCACGCATGGCATGCCAAGTCAGCATTTTTAACGATTAATTAATAGAATGTTAAAGAAAGGGGGGCTGATTCGATCAAAATTGAAACCACAGGGACTACTTATTCTCTAATCCTTTTTATAAGTCTTTGACAAAAATAATCAAAAGATTGTGAATTAAGAGATGGTACATAAAAAGTAGATAAAGAAAATATAAGCCCATACATTGCAAGTTCTAATTCGGTTTAATAGGAAGACCGAATCAACTCTCTATGACCTCTCCATCATTTAGAACACCAAGCATGAGAACATTTTCTAGGGTGTCTCTATATTAGTGTATCTTGGCACCCATCTACAAGTACACTCTAGCATCAATAGTTTCCAAATCTTAATTGTTGGAGAAAGGATCAAACACATCCAATATTCGGTCTCAGTCCTATGTCCAAATAAATCAGACTCTTGACTTCCTTATTTGTATAGCTAAAATTATGTTCACACCATATGGTTGGGTTGGCCAAGGATGATGTAATACATGCTACTACATAGCTTAGTCCTCAGAATCCCAAGTTCCAACACTTGCAAGTCAACTTTCTTAACCAATGGATAGGCATCAAATGAAATACTGATATAAATTATCACAGTTAAAGAAACTTAACCTCTGTTGTTGTTCCTTTTCAGCTTGTTTACGAGCAAGTTCTGCAGCTGTAAATCCAAATGTATCGAACTGCATAGATGTCCCAAGTGATTGACCATCCAATTCCTAAATGTGAAAATAAAGGAATCAAAAAAGTTGATTAAGAATCTTGTAATTTTTTTTTATAACATGTAGAATAATATATTTAAAACAATAATCTCAACAAAATAGCTTCCTCAATCTCTGTTTACCATGCCCGTTGTCAGCCTTCCTAAATAGATGTGTTCAGCATGAGGCTTACAATATTACCAATTATAACTTGAGCTGTTCTATGCATCAATGAAAATACTCTTTCCAGGAAACACAATGCCATCGTAATTAATCCATAAATAAGTTCCAATTGTGTGATGCTAATTCTTTGTTTTCCTTTTTGATAACTAATTTTTAAATGGTAATTCTTAAATGCAGCCCCCCTCCATCCCTCTTACACCCCTATTAAAGCAAAGTATTACATGCTCATATTAAAGCAAACCCCAGGGCGGGGTTTGCCCCCAGGAATCCGCCACCACATCCCGAGGGCAGGGCCCCCCGTATGTGTGTCGGGGCAAACCCCTAGTCCATCCGCCCCCCCGTCCACCGACCACCCACGTCTTCACAACCGGGAAAAAAAAAATTCAAAGAAAAGAGAATCCACAACAAAATCCACAAAAAATCCACAACACAATACACAACAAATCGGAAAAAAAAAAAAAAAAAAAAAACCTAACTAGTAAAAACAATTTTGCAAACCCATGGCCACGGGCCCACAGCGACTATGAGAGGGAGAGAGGGTCTGAGAAGAAGAGGAGGGAGAAGCTCAGGAGGAGGAACAGGAGGAGAAGAAAAAGAAGAGGACGAAGGCCGTGTCGCCGCTACGACTGCAAGAGGGAGAGACGGTCTGAGAGGCAGCGCTGTAGAGAGGGAGGAGAGACTACGGGGGGCGAGCAGGGGGGATAGGTTTAACGTAAACCCCCCCTTAAAATATGACACTGTTTTGTCATTTCGCATAAAAAAATGAATTCTTTACCAAAACAACATCATTTTGGTAACGAATTTATTTTTATATATACGATTATATATTTTTGGGCTGGGTTGGGCTGAAGCCCGGGCCAGGGGTTTGGAAGGGGCCGGGCCTGGGCACAAACCAACCCGCCCCCCGGGTGCCATGGGTGTTTTCCCTTTGGGTGGGGGCCCCCAATCCATGCGGGATTGGACGCAGCGCCCAAGCAGTGGACGCATGGTGGTGGGGGGAAGTGCCCCGCCGCTCACCCCTAAATTGTTTAGCTAGCATAATCCCTTACCCTTGTTTTTAGTAATACAATATAATCCTTCAAACTATAAATAGAATGCTTTCACTAGTACTTTATAATTTTTTTGTGAAGAAATACATGTAATCTCTTTACATCTCCTAACCTATGTCATATGTATCTATGGCATTCATGGTACTTTTAAGTCACTAAAAGTCATATACTTCCATGGAAGTGCAGCTTCCTTGTCACAAAATAAATTGGCTGGAAAAAATGAAACAGAAGTGACTGGCAGGTAAATAGCAAATCTTCTTCAGATAATTTTCCTATTGAAAAATGTTGTTGACACCGAAAAGAACCCAAAGTATAATAGTGCTTATATCCATTTAGTTACTCAATTTACACTTAGAATATTTTATGCTTTTTTTTTTTTCAGAATCTACATCACAAGGAAGCTCTGTCTGCTATACTCTGTATCAAATACATGTCCATTCCCTCCCTCCCTCCCTTCGACATATCATCATATTTGTATCATGTCTATACGTACCCTATATGTACTGATGCTTCCGAGACAAACCCCATAAATCCCCTTAAAAATTTATCAAACTTCAACAATTACAAACACTGATCACAAATTTCTCCCCATTCTCAATTTACATCGTACTCGTCCTTTGCCCTCTTGTCTACTCTACAAACAAGCAAGATGAGAGAGATTCCCACTGAATCGTCCACTCACCCCGCCCATTATTATTAAAACATTCGAACAAAGGAATCAAAATTCTCTCTTTTCTCCTCTCCATCCCACTTTATCCTCTCCCCTCCAAACTCCCAAAAAAAGTGCAACCTCCAAACTACCAAACAAAGTGCAAGAGGGACAATCTTCAAAACCCCCAAAGAATTGAATTTTTCATAACCTTGGGTCATGAATATCACAATGAACGATTGCGATACATATATAACATTTCACAAAGTCTATTAATTTCCATGCCATTTTTAGTCTACTTCCTTCATTGATATTCATACCAGAGACATATATCTTGTAAAATAGAACATGTATCAACAATGTCCAAACATGCACCACATTTCCAACAGCTAGAAACTCCAACAACAAATCCACAAAGTTGACAGTTGCTAAGTGAAAAAAATCTTTTAGCAAACCAGTATCTAGGCCAAGACAAGATACAAACATACAGCTTTTTCGTCTTCATCTAAAAAGTTCAAAATGTTCTGCTGCTTGACTTCAGCTCTATTCTTTCGGGATGATACAAATGACTGTGGAGCCCACCCTGCATTCGTTTTGCAGTGTTAACATTATTCTACACTCAAGTCTTAATTTAAAAATTTTAGTTCTTCTAAATATAAACTAAAATTATACCCTTTTCGGACCCCACAGTATTGTAATAACCAGCAGAAAACCCTCCTGTAAATGCTCCGTGAAATCTTCGTCGCCCTTCTTCATCTGTAACCTGGAGAAAAAATAAGAGTGCAAGGAA
>QEOT01008604.1:14519-47117 GCA_003123785.1 Pterocarya stenoptera | reverse complement strand
CCCCAGTCCGATGGCCCCAAGACATGGTTTGCACCCAAGGGGATTTGAACCTTAGACCTGGGAGGAGCATACCCCCAAGTCTAAAGTCTTTACCACTTGAGCCAACCCCTAGGGGTTTAAGCGTTAGCTAATATTGTAAGTATCAAGATACGTTTTGGCAGGTTGGCTGTGCTGAAGCCAAATTTGAGTCAATGTCCTCTCCCCAGTTACTTTTGAATAGGCTAGATAATCATGAAAATTACTTGACACATATTTATGGTTGCATGTTTTCAATCGAAAAGATAAATGAATTCACTGTTACTTTTGATTCACACTTCTCAATCAAGAGAAGGAGGGATTGAAACTAAGGCTACGTTTGGGTAGTGGGTGAGATCACTCCACTACTATTCAATATTTTATCATTATTTTTCACATACTTTTCACTACTCTTTACTACTATTCACTACTCTTTCAATATTTTATCATAACTTTTTCACCACTTTTTCACTACTATTCACAGATCATCGGAGATCACTTCAACTTCCAACAATACACCTCTCTCTCTCTCTCTCTATATATATATATATTTATATATTCCATGTTTACTGGGGAAACGGTGGTTGAAAATCATACATTGTGATTGGATCTCATAGATAACGTTGAATCTGACTTGACAGGTGGTATGGCTTGCAGCTTTCACTTTCAAATAATAAGTTTTAGAAGTGAAGTATTTGTTTTGGATTTACATAAATTATACAACAAATAATATGCAAAACATGAAATGTGAGACGATGGACTTGAGTTAAGAGAACTTTGGCACTTATGCTAGGACTGGTTAACCCTAAAGCCGTCTCAGTGGCTTGGATAATAGTTTGGAGTTATTTTAATCCCCTCACTTTTCCCATCAATGGCTCTTATTATTCAAACTCATTTGCCTCATTATTGACATTGGATTCTGCATGCAATTGGCATCTACTCAGATTGAAGACCTCCTCAGGACTCCTTTGGCATCAATATTGATGTGAGAGTAACCATTTATCTTTTCTTAATAGCCTATTAAAAGTTGAATGAAGCTAAGGGAAGTTATGAAAACTTGTTATGTTAATAAAGCATAGATCTGCTTCAGATAGAAGTTGCCTCTATTGCCTACTGCATGTGCTGTCCTCTTGGCCTAACGGGATACATGGTCATTAGATGCTATAGGGCAATACATGCCAACTTAGTTTTGTAGCTTCTAAATTGATCAGTTTTACTTTTTGTTTTTAAATCTTGCCCAAACATAGAGGCATACTAGTTGTTTATTTTTGTTTTTGTTTTTCTTGTTAATATTTGTCTTGTATATGTCCCTAGACTATGCATAGGTGCTGCTCTTGTATATGTCCCATGTACTTGGGTTTTGCCTATTTTCTATCATCAATGAAATTCTTATTTACTGATCATTTTTTTGTCTTTTTATTGAATTATTCTTCAGCATTTCCCATATGCTCTCCTATTTGTGGACTTGGAAATTGCATCGTGTCTAGTTTCTTGCCATCATTAGCCCTCAATGCGATCCATTTTCCAAGCTGGATTCCGTACTACTTGATTTATCAGTAATGAATAAATGGAAATGGTTTGTAGTCTGATACTTTTGTCTGCCATGTTAGATTTGTCAACTAAGAAGTGTGTGCCATGCGCCTCAGAGGACCTGCGACCCATGACCGAGGAAGCAGCAAATGAGCTAATTCGACAGGTTTGCATTTAAATACATGTTGCCTTTCAGCATAATGATATAAAGTCACGCTTATTATTGCGCTGCATTGTTTAGGTACCTGGATGGAATTTGGTCAATGAAGGTGGCATGCTGAAGCTGAATCGTTCATGGAAAGTGAAGAGTTTTACCAAAGGATTGGAATTATTTACACGCGTAGCTGTGGTTGCAGAAGCAGAAGGTATCTTACATTTGGTTAACAAGTTTTTGAATATGTATAATGCTATCCATTGGATTACCTGGAAGCTTGGCATTTATGCTGTTAATGATCCGTAATATATGTTGAATACAGGTCACCATCCAGATCTTCATCTTGTTGGATGGAACAATGTAACAATCGAAATATGGACACATGCAGTTGGTAAGAGATAATCACTAATGCATCAGTGTTTAACTATAATAAGATTCTTTCTAACCAGACTTAGAAGCGGCTAACTTCTATCTATCTTCACTGTAAAAAGTGTTTAGTTAAGGTTTTGGTCCTGGTGTCAATGACCTGTGACGGACATCAATTGTTGAAAATGGATTCTTCTTCCTTGTGTTTGTATATGGATTATTACTATACTTCAGTTCAGGGCATTTTTGTACCTACATGAATTTGACCCCCTCAATACTGAACTCACCATATCCCCTGACCGTCTGTGGTAGAGCCTGCTAGATATCACTCGAACGAGGCATTGAAACTTGAAAGTGATTCTTCCTCTAGTTCCAGACGTTTAATATTCTCTCTTTTTTTCTTTTTTGCACATGTTTACTTTTCTGTACACGGGGGTTATTTTTTTCTTGTGTTTTTGTTTTGCATTTGCGCAGGTGGACTTACTGAAAATGACTTCATACTTGCTGCGAAGATAAGTGGACTTAACATACAAAGCCTGTTGAGGCGAAAAGCTTCTGATTAAACTGCTAGCATAAACATGATGTGGAGATGTTGCAAGTAAGCTCTGTTGATGTGCCATGACTGCTTCCTTTCTGGTAGATATTTTGATTTGAAATGGACTACCTTAGAGTAGCTTTTGTTTGTTGAGAATTTCAGGATGTGACATAGCAGCTGTGCGTCCAGATGATAGAAACTCGATCAGTTTTGTTCTATATTTTGCACTATTCTGTAGACCTTCCCTACACTGCATTTCCTGTTAATGGAGTGTATATTGAGTGTGTTTGGAGGCTTCATAGTTAATTCGTATTTCCATTTAAGAGTGTTCGGAGGCTCCATTTCCAGGATATGAGGAGCATCTTCATACTCTATCTAGTCAACGTCATTTCAACTAAAAGACATGCAACCAAGTCTACCCAGTATAGAATATTATAAATCTCGCTGAAACCTCCCCAAAGTTGCAAATTCTCGTATGATTTCGTCTGTCTGTTGATTTGTCAATTATTACAATTTGAGTTGGTAGATTCTCTTTAATGGATTTCACGAACCCAAAAAAAATCTCACAAAATTCAATTTATGTTCGTTATCCATGCAGTGCTCATGTTTATAACTAGAAATAAAATCTTCATCAACTCACAGTATTGTGCCCACACAATTTCTATGGTTCGGGGAAGCAAGTTTGACATGTTTGTTCACCTGGACTTCGGGTCACCCTGTCGATTATGAGAAATGCAAGATCACAAACAGAGGCGGAACAGAAAATCTGGTTTGGGGGGCCCAAATACTAATTTTTATATAGTCTATTTTATAAAAATACTTTTAAAAGATTGCGAGGTACTTTGATAGCATCAAAAAGGTATCTTCTAGCTCAGCTTTGTCATCTAGCTCGGGCAGTTCAAAAAGAAAAAGGGGTTCCAACAACGAGAAGACTCCCAGGAAGGGGAGCCGCATAAAAAGAAGACTTTGCGCGAGAATAAGGTCTGAGACCAGCACTAGAATGACAAGCAGAAGGAGTAGCGAAGGTAGCCCTGCCCTTTTTCGGCTTAGAGCGGAGCGGAGAAGAATGAGTTGGATATACACCAGCCACTTCCTTAGCATTTCTTCTTTTCGACCTGAGGTTGAGAACGTGTTTGGTGCATTTAGGGAAAAATATCCATTTTTAGAAGAGGAAGTTCGTGAAATTTAGTTTCTCGAAAGTATCTTTTTTCTGGGAACATGGTCAACCAGAAATTCTAATGTTCACGATTCTTCATCCACCGATGCAGAAAATGCTCCAGTTTTCCATTCTCATATGAGGGTTCTTTTTCATCCGATAGAAGATTGTTGAGTCCTTAAAGATCAGATCCAAAAAGTTATTAAATGATGGTGTCATTGAAATAGACCCTCCTAAGTAACCCGTGGTCACCTCAGATCCGGTATTTGTAATAGTTGGAGATACCCTTTCTTACCAGCTGGTGTCTCGGACCACACTCAATTGATCATCAAACTTGCATCTCTGCCTAGGGGCCTTCAGGTTTTTTGATTTTTGGGCTGACCACCAACTGATTCATTGTTGCGAGGAGGGTTGGGCTTATGCCCCCAGTTGCTCTTGCTTTGTTCGGGGTACTGCCCCCTAACTCAACATAGGGCCGCTCGCAATGGCTTGTTTGGCTATGCCCTCTGCATGTTGGTCTGCAGGAGTGGATCTTCAGCCACCACGGGTGCGTCTTGTCTTGCCGATGAAGCCGGCGGGGAATGAAAAAAATCTTTTCTTTTTTGTCTATTCTCGATGTATGCGTCCCAATCCAAGGAAAGAGGAAGTGAGCTCAACCAGAGCTAGAAATTCTTTCTGAATGATTTTTGACATTTTTGATTGCCTTTGATAGGAACTGAAATGGATCACTTGCTTGCTTTGTATAGTGAATTGCGTACAGATTTCCTCCCAAGCAAGGGCATTATCAGTTCGAGCCTCAGTAGCGCGCTCGTCTGCGAGCTATGCTGGTTCTGTAGAGTAAAGGCACGCAACAACGAGAGAGAGACCACCACCCCCGCGGGGGGGGGGAACCCTTAGTAGTTCTGCGATCAAATGAGTTTTATAAAAATAAATTTATAAATTAACGTAACTTGACATGATATATTAAGTGTATTTTGCAGTAGAAAGAATTTTATAATTTGAAGTATCATATAAAATTCTATCAATTTTTTAGATTACTTTCGTAAGATTTGTGATTTGGTGTGATATATCATATCTATTTTACAATAAAAAAGAATTTTACTATCTAATTTACTATATTAAGCTATAACAGTATCTGAGTTTACTTTTATAAGATATTTTTATAGATATAACATTTCTCTTCAATTTTATTTCTTTCTTCCTTTTGATCAATGGTCACCCTTTCAATTTTGGAAAAAATCAAGCACACAAGTGAAGTGCTTAAAACTACGTGATGAAGAAAAATATTGGAAGAGTTTCATTTTTCACCATGCATTAATCTTTTTTTTTTTTCCTCAAATTGTCAATGGATACATTAAAACTAAATCAAGATACAACGGGTTCACCTAAAATCAGTTTGTCATATCAAAAACGAAAGAAGAAACAGACATAGTTCACTTAGCCAAGTTGGGGAGTTGGCCGACTGGGTATCTTCTGGGCTATCTATGGATAAAAAGAGAGATTATAGGAATGTCAATAATAAATCCCTCTTATCACCCTAAGAAGATGAGTGCTAATACGACTAAAATGCAGTACAGATAGGCCTGCAACCCGACCAGAACCCGACCCATTAGGGTTGGTTCCGGTCGAGATTCCGTTTTTTATTTATTTTTTGGATTCTTAAAGCATCCACTGAAAATGGGGACAATTTATAACATTATTAAGCAATCAGTGCTCTTAGCTTTAATAAAACAAATAAGCTCAATTACAATAAAATAAACATAAATTAACTCAAAAACAAGTGGTCTTGAGCTATATATAATAGCCATGCACGATGCACCCAAGGAAAACACATCAGAAAGCTTGCATGATACTGAACAAGCAGTACTTGTTTAATTCCTAGCTATGAATCAAATACCAAAATGGATTCTGCACTTTTCAAACACTGGGTCGACCCATAAATGCTATGCTATTATGATCAACGACCATTATATAAAGCCAAATGAAAATGCTATGCTATGCTCTGTCTCCTGTGCTGCATCAGATATCAGTAACAGCGCCACAAGATCACTGCCTGCAACAGTTTCCCAAATATGACTTCCGGTCTCCTTGGTGAATTCTACAGCACAAGCTTCAGCAAATGATCAAGAGCCCTTCCTAACTAACCATCTAGATCTTTACCACCCTGCTTCATTTGTTAACTTCTTCAACTTTGATGCCATAGATATTCTCCAAGAGAAGGGGTCAGTGGAAAGCAGCAACGCAGTCTCAAGAATTCTTTAGAACTCTTCAACGATATTACAACAATGCCTATGTGGATGCCAGACAACAAGGTACAAGTTGGGTTGCTTATTCCTTGTTTTTGATCTACTTCTACCACTTTTGAAAGAATAAATGTTTGCATTATGTATTACATTCATTCCTTTTTCAAATAATTTGCTCAGATTCTTGGGTCACATGGATTACAAAAAAATACAGAACCTAACAAAAATATGAGCCATTCGTTGCAGATGTAATACGGGAAAAACAATAAAAATGTGATGAATAGCAAGTCCGGCCATTTTTTTTTTCCCAATTAAATCACAGCTCCATGGGATGCAAAACGTAAAACCACTACTCAACTAGGGGAATCAAGACTAAAACAAATTGGAAGAATCCATGCAGGATAGCGATAAAATTCAGAGGAAATGGCTTACCACATTGTCCATCGAAACACCCAACATTTTTGTGTTTACACTTGATGCTTGCCGCTTGGTAAGCCTTCTCCAAATGGCCATACTTTTTAGGGGTGTAAAAAGAAAAAAATTGGAAAATTGGTTGAATTGGACAGGATCGAACTGAGCCGGTGGTGGATTCGATCCGGTTTGTAAGCGGTTTGGTGTAGTACTGGTTCTTTAGAATCAAAATCGTTCTTAAATCGGTGCGGTACGGGTTTTCATATTTTGAAAATCAGCTTAAACCGAACTGGACCAGTATATATATCTATAATTTTTTATATTATATAAAAAATTTTATATTATATTATATATTATATACTAAATTGCTAATTAATATGGACGTAGCACGTTCTTTTTTGGAACACATAAGCGATCACAGACGCATTATTAAACATTTTGCGAAGCACGGAACCCCGAAATGGAATCATTGTAGAAGAAGGGTATAACGGTTGGGGATTGGAACATGATTAAGCTGTTAATAAGCATGCATATGAGTCTTTGCTGTCAGCCCCAATCCTTCGGTTTCTAGATTAGAATAAGGAGTTCACGTTCATACTGACGCATCACTCTATGCCATTGGATGTATGTTGGCGTAGTAAGGGTCGCTGGATCACCCCATCTACTTTGCAAGTAGACGACTTTCCGCTTGGGAACCACCGAACCTTCTTTATCATGATCCAACCCACACCTAAGACCCAAGATTGAACAACTTAGTTCAAACTATTTTTTGTCAATTCTGCTATCCCAAGATTGTCTCATTTCTATTAAAAAAAAATGTATCGAATCATTCGATATAAGGGCTTCACTTCAAAGAGGCATAGTGAAACTGAAGATGAGACTGAAAGCTGCTGTACGAGATTAAAGAATAGAAAGAAAGGAACTGTATGAACGTTTGTCCCTTCAAAGCCAACTTCGTCTCTGAACTCAAGCCTTCCTTTTACTCCAATTGGCCTTCTCCTATTCCCTGAACCTTATCTACTTTGGCTAATAATCTTCTCTCTTTGGTCATTGGTCTAAGGTCAGGTCTTGGCTATGGAATTGAGCTCCTCTCTTGGGGCTCTAATCTCTCTCTTCTCCTTATCTATGTTATAGCATTGTATTAGGAATCGAAAGCACGCCCCTAAGCCAGAAAGCGGTAAAACTGTGAGCGCTCCAACACTATATGACTTTTTGGTGTCGCCCAATCTTGCTGGAGGTAGATTTTCTAAAATAAGTGGTAAATTACTCAAATTGGTTCTCGCATCCCTGTGCCCAAAAGGATGGGCGAGTTCAGTGCAAGTGTTCATCGATCGGGTGGATCTATATGCTCCTTAGGGTGAGACGAGGTGTAGCGCAGTCTGGTCAACGCATCTGTTTTGGGTACTGAGGGCCATAGGTTCGAATCCTTGTCACCTTGATGTGGTATTCTCAGGAGCTGAAGTGCAAAGCCCAATAGCCTATCAGAAGGTAGACGAAAAGCGCACACTTTTAAAAACTATAATGAAAAACCAAATTATGTATCTACTTATCGTATTTTTGCCCCAACTTGATAGTTTCGTAGCAGGTTTTTTCGGATGTTTTATAACTATTTCAGTGCTATCTTTATAATATGAAATCTTAATCTTATTATTCAAGTCTATTAATCTTATAACATAAAATTAATATAACATGTGATATAGCAAAAAAATAATCTTATAATTTTTAATATTACATTTGATATAACATATAAATTATAATCTTATAATATAAAATTAATATAACATAAAATTTTAATCTTAAACATAAAAATTAATATTAAGTTATTAATATAAACTTACATCAAGGATAAATACATTTTTTGCATAATCAATTACAATATACATTCTTTTTGTAAATATATTTTTACACGCTTGATTATATATACTCATATAAAAAGTCTAGAACGTATATAGATTATCGTTAAATTCAATACTATACTAGTATGTATTAATTATCATAAAATAATGTACTTATACTATAATATAAATAGACTAATAGTTAAGAATATGTAAATATCATATTCTTACTAACATATATAATCCGTAAAACTGAAAAAAAAATAAACCGGACCGGATTGAAACCGGAAGAACTGAAAGATTTGGTTTCAATAGTGAATCGGTCCGATATTGATTCTTAAATTTTCAAAACCGGTGTATACCCGTTCGATTCTAAAAAATATATAAAACCAAATCGAACGGAACCAATTACAACCCTATTACTTTTCTTAGGATGTAGACAAGATGTAGATTGAGAGGCAGATTGAGAAGCAGCTGGTGAGTTGGTGACCTTGGCAACATGTAGGAAGGAAAGCAGGTGAGTGGCAGTTGGACTTGGAAGGCTAGGGTTCTCATCAGTGGTACTTGGAGTCTTGGAGGCTAGGGTTTAAGAGAATTGAAGCTTGAAGGTAAGAACAAATTTATACTTCAGTCAGTTTAACACTTGAAATCCAAACCTGTCACTTATCGAGTTGGTGAACCGATTATTTAACAACCCAACATATGCCAGTTCAGGTCAGGTCGGGTCACTCGTGCCACTCGATTTGATAGGTCATATGCACAGGCCTAAGTATAGATAATGAGAATTTATCAATGATTCTTAACTTGCATGGATTGTGCAGGTGAACTTATTTCATTGGCCTTTCCAAGTAGTAAAGATAGCGAAGAAGAAAATTTCTATTTATAAGTACAGGAACCCTTGCAAAGGCACCACATACTTTGTTGACGTGGTGGAGTACCACATCATCTTAAAAAAAAAAGAACTAGAATGGGAAAACACAAAGAAAGAGAACGAGGATCTCATCTATGCTATTCCAATTCGAGCAAAACAGCAATTTGCGTCGAAATAAAATGGGAGTGTGTTATGTTATTCTAGATCGCCTCAAAGCCTAAAAAGTAAGCTCACTCTATTTTTTTGTTCCTCCTCTCTATCGCCTAATTCAAGTAAAACCGAGATTGTGAGTGTGTTCATGGCGTGAACGGCTTGCTTCATATTAACTTTTTGAGAAAGTCCATTTTTTCTCTTTTCATTTCACGTAGCATGGCCCGATTTAAGATTTAAGAATAATCTTTTGGTTCCATTTTATTTGAATGCTATCCTTTGGATTTACACTTAATTTCGAGAAAGTTGAAGATTTGTGAAGATTAACATGTTTCTCACTAGTAGCAATTGGGTTTGAATGATTTTTTTTTTTTTTTCTAAACGGCAACATCTGTGAAGATTTGTGAAGAACCTTGCTCTTGGACATTGAGGAGGATTTTCTTGTTATTAATGGGTAGTTGTGGCATTCATGGCAACGAGTTATGTTGTAGCCACATGGTTGGTAATGTCAAAAGGAAAAATCTAAATGCAGTCGATTTGGGAGATGAACCATGCACCAATCATCCACTTGGATGTTAAATGAAACAGTTCATTTTATTTTACTTCAGTTGACTGAGTTTTGGGTGAGAAGGGGATTTAAATGAAATGGGAGTGAGATTTGATAGAACAGAGATTTTAATGAAACGGTTCGTTTTGGGGGTGGTGAGTTGAAATGGTGCGTTTCATTTGATTGAATCTTCCTTCTCTTCTTTCTCTTCTCCCTATTGATTCTCGTTCTCTCCTCCACCTAAATCCATCCCACTCCCTATTTTTCGTTCTAAACCCTAACCTTTAGCTGTCATCCTCTTCTTCTTTTGTTTAACCCCCATTTTTTTATTCCGAATCCTAACCCTAACCTCCAACAAATCCCTCTTCTCGGTGATTTGTCATTGAGGCAAATGTTTATTCGTTCTCAATCACCGATATATCTCTCTCTCTTTGTGATTTTCAATAAATTTAGGTTGATTAAGTTTGTGTTGCAGATATATTTTGATTTTGTTATTTTCAAATGTTAGGTTTTGAATTTAGGTTTTTGATCTGGTATGTAAAACTTAAGTTTTTAAGTCCTAGTTTTGAGATGAATACCAGATTAAGAAGTTCTACTGTCTTGGTACGAGTTTGTATTTCTTATTTACTAAAAAAATTAAAGATTGTTTATCAATTTCATTTGTCTAGCCATAGTTAAAATGTTAAGTACTGCATCTAGCATAACCTTAAAACAATTTAGAATATGAACTAGTAAAGCTCTAAAGGTGCAAAAATTGAGCTCTTATCTTTGGTTTGAACTTGTCTTAATCCTAAAACGTGTCCATTAGTTTAGTAGATGATGCTGCAATGTTGTTTGCATTATATTAGAATGTGCCTTTTTACTTGGATCAAATTAGAATGCACCTGCTAAATTTATTAAATGAAAATTGTTATTTGTGTCTAAGTGAGTTCTTGATTTTCAACATTCAGTTGAGCATCTTGATCTCTTCTTCCCTCACTCTGTTTTATTTCTATCTTAGTGATGGGAAAGCTTACATATTTTGTTTGAGTTAGAGAAATGTACCAAGAGCTTTTGATATGGTGTGCCAAAATAACTTTGGCAATCAAATGTAATAATTTATAGGCTTCCTAAATAAATTTTATGAATCCAATGGTTAAGAAACTAAAAAATCCATGTGTTGAGAGAACATGTTGTTTTGGTACACCATATCAAAAGCATATTGAGAGAACAGCGGGAGAATGAGCCATAATTTTCATGCTAAACATATTGAATGTAATGAGATCAACAAAGTGTAAGGTAGACATTAAACAAGGAATTAAAAGATGTTGCCACTGGGTTCTTTACTTCTACTCATCAACCGGATTTTTCCCAACTACATTGATTTATAGCCACGGTTGTGTCCCAGGCAAGCTATCGGGTTGGGTTTCATCCACCCCAAGTTGCATATGTGAACATAATATAATAGTTAAAAACAAATCCACTTGTGACAAAATCAACCACTTTAGAAAGAGTGACAAAGTTAAAAAAGATTAATTACACTTTTTTAAGTCTCAATCACCGCAAAGTCAAACTGGGTTCCACTAAAGTCTAACAATTCAGTAGTGGGGCAACTAACAATACATAAAAAATGTTAGATCAAAGTAACTCGTAGATCAAAAAGTCATAATCATATAATTTGCCCTAGCATTAATGACATAATATAATTTAAAGACAGTACAAGGTATGTAACCTGAACTGGAACACTCTCTTGAGTTCTAACAATTGTTTATCCAAATAAATTCCTGCATGTATTAACAATTTCGCTATCTCTTCCATGCGGCTACAAATCAATAAAAAATCAGATTACGTCTAACAAACAATCACACAATATGAAGCTCAAATATTCATAGTGGAGCACTGAATTTACTTGTTTATGTTTTTCTTTCCGAGCAGCCTTCTTCGTCGTGGATTTGACTATCTCAATCATTGATTTTTTCTCAGAGATGACGATCTGCCTTTGCCTTTCACTATAAGTGGATTCAGTACTTTCTTCGAACTCTCAGCTATAGTCGTATTAACAGTGGTAACCGCAACGTTGGAACATGTTTGATGGGGGCGACTTGTTGGTGCGGTAGATGTCATTCATTACATATAACTTAGCTATCATATCCTCAACATGCTCATGAAACTGCATTTGTGGTGACGTCATAGCATATTTTGATGATACGTGAATATCTACTCACTTCTGGCCTCATATCAATTATGTCATAATTACTTCGTATAAGAGTGTATGTCGTTTTTATGTCTTTCCTCCATCGATCTAATATGTTCTTTTCTGGCATCGAATGAACTTTTTTAACTCTCATAATGGCTAATACATGTTTACACAATATCCCTCTCATCTCAAACAAGGTGCATGAACACTTCACCTTGCATACAACCTCATTAAAGTACACCGATTGGGTCACCTCCTTGATGAAATCATAAACACGGACTTCATCTTTTATATGGTACGTTGCAATTACACCATCCTTTCGGTATAGAGTTGGAAAACAACCAAGCATCCTCATTACTTCTTTTTGAACTTTTATAAATTTAGAGTTAGTGTATATATCCTGAAATATCTTTTCAAGTGGAGAGACAAAGATGCTAGGAATTGTGACGTTGAATGAGTCGAAGTTTACCCCATTTTCATTCTCAATTTTCTTCCTCAACACATTATCGAACTGATTGACAAATTTTTTTAAATTTGTCCTAGTATGAACATACTTGACAAAGAAAGCATTCATGCTCTCGCTTCGATGGGTTGTACTCATTCCAACCCAGGATTTTTTTTTTTCACGAATATTGTTGCCCAATATGTACGCTCATAGTATAAACTATGTAACCAAGCATTCTCCTTCATTCCTTCTTTTGACGTAAGCAATTATGTTGGATGTGATGTGACAGCCCGCTCCTCCCCTCTAGTGTCTAAGAGCCCCGTTACGCGTGCCAGACTTGATGACTTGTTTTTAAAGATACTACGTGATTTCTAAAAGTTATCTTGTATTTTAAAGTTATGTATATTTTAAATGGAAGATTCCTATTATTATTTAACTAAAGAATATTTTAAATAACTCAATTATAACATCTTTGAAGAGCTCCAAAAATATTATAATTGTAGGAATCATTTTATATAAATGATTCCAGTTATTTAAAATATTATGTGATCTAAATAATGATGGAATCTTTAATTAATTTAATAGTTTTACTCTTTTAAATATTTTAAGTAAGACTTCATCATTTTATAAAGAGCATTGCTATGTATAAGCCTACACACCACACACCAAACTATTTTTTATTTTTTATTTTTTATTTTTATTTTTATTTTTTATTTATTTTTTATTTTAGTCTTCTTGAAACATTTATATTTTTTTATTCATCATCCATATAATACACATTTAATAAGAGAAACAAATAAAAAAAGTTATGGTGTGTGGTGTGTAGGCTTATGCATAGATTTTTTCTTTTATAAATGATGAAGAAATATTATTTTATATAATATAATATTCTACCTTTATTTCCTCTCGATGTTTTTAAATAAATAAACATTTACTTGTTTTTAAATCAGTGTTTAAAGGTCATCGTAGACCATTTTTATAGACTCCCAGACGTCGGGTTTTAGTATAAACCCCAGCCCTCTCTCTCTCCTACCTCACTTTTCCCTCCCCTCTCTCTCTCCTCTCTCGGCTTGCAGCGTACGCAGCAACCCTCTCTCTCGCCCGAACGGTTCCAGCTCCCAGCCCAGCACCGCTGTGTGCCGGCATGCCTCACCACCCCTCCCACCAGCACCGCCTCCCTCCGGCGAGCTCACCCATGCCGGCCTTGCCTCCCCACGCTCTCTCCTCCTCTCCCTCGGCCATGCACAGCCCGAACGGGCTTGATGGCTCCCGCACCGCCGTGCGCCGTTCTCCGGCACCACCACCACCACAGTAGTTCCCCCAGCCACAGGCCATCACCCTCTAGTGACCTCAGCCTCCATCTCCCTGCCGGTTGCTCCCACGGAGTGCACCTCTCTCTTGCACGGGTATAGCCATACCCACGGCGGAGCACCGCCTCCTACGGCCATGGCACCACCACCGAGACCTCCCTTGGCCTCCAGCCACCCCGACGTCCAGCCGAGCCACCATGCAGGCTCACTCTCTCTCACTCTCCCACGGAAGCCGCACCTCCTTGAGCTAGATCCGCCGCCGTACGCCGCTACCCACGGCAAGTGACCACCCTAGCCGGCCTCCTTAGGCCACCACGAACCCAATGGTACTACCCACGACCCCGATCTGTCCCCCATGCACGCACACTCTCTCTCACTCTCCCACGGCATTTCTTCCCCTCACAGTGCACGACCACCACCACAGGCCACCGTGCCGACCACCACCGAGCCTCCACGGCTCCTCCGGCAGTTCCCTTAACCCAGCCTTAGGCCTAAACCACTACTTTATTTGGCTGGTTGATCACTGCACGTGATGGACAGTCACTGCGCGTGACTAACCGCCACTGTACACGGCGAGATCCGCTGTGTTATGCCCCTTATCATTATTATCGAGGCCACCTTAGGCCATTCCAAGACCACACCTAGCTATCCAAACGCTTAAATAGCCATTGTACGCGATGTAGCCACCCCGTACGCTCCTTCGGCGTTATCGTTGTGACGACTAGTGAGCGACGCACGGGTTATCCCGTCGACGGTATAAATCTCTATCCCTCGCTTTTTATATTAAATATTAGATGCTAGCTAGTTGACTAGGTTGTGGACTGTACTGCTAGTATTATAGGATTCGCTGTGTAGTGGCGATGTGACGTGAGGTGATGAAGTGTTGGGCGTAGTTAAGAAGTGTGCTGTGTAGTGTTGTGGACTGTGCTGTGAAGTGTGGTGGTAGTGTATGTGCAGTAGTAGTGGCATGGCCTAGTGCCGTGTAAGGAGTTCACATGGAGTGTACTCTGTGTAGTGAGACGAGGCATCGCATGGCGTGTGTGCTATTGAGGTGATGTGGCGTAGTGCCGTGAATGGAGTACGCAAGGAGTGTACTCCATATGGTGGAACGATGCACCGTATGGCGTGTGCCATAACGGTGACGTGGTGTAGTGTCGTGAAAGGAGTACACGTGAAGTGTACTCCATGTGGTGAGATGGTGCACCGTATGGCGTGTATGCCATAGTGGTGACGTGGCGTACTATCGTGGATGGAGTACACGTGGAGTGTACTCCATGTTGGAAAACGATGCACAGTACGGCATATGTGTCGTATTAGTGATATGACGGAGCGTCGTGAATGGAGTACACGAGGAGTGTATTCCATTGAAATGGAGTGATGTACCATATGGCGTGTATGCCATAGTGGCAACGTAGTGTAGTCCTGTGAAGGGAGTACATAAGGAGTGTACTCCATGAGGTGCAGCGATACACCGTATGGCGTGTCGTGAAGATAAAGGTGATTGCGTAGCTGATGGGCGAAGAGCTTGATGTATGGTGTCGGGAACTGTGGAACAGTGTCCCGAAGTGTGAGATACGGCCTGTAGTCCGAGGCGACGAGTGTCGCCATGTGACTGGCTTATGACCAGAAATAAGTGCGAAGTAGCTAGAAGGTATCGGAGTAGCGCAGCGAAAGCATGATTGGGCAACGTCACTGAGTGACGTGGTCAATTAAGAAGTCGTGCTTGAGACGGGTAAAGAGTGAGCGTAAGAGTGATGTAGAGGAAACGTGACGAGGTGTCACGTTGTGATGAGAGTACGTGAGGAACCGTACTCGTGATGAGTTGGAAGGTGACGTAGCGGAATGTCAGAAGACGTGACAGGGTCACGGCATAGCTTGAGATTTAGTCTCGAGTTATGTGGCGTGATGTAAGGTGTGTTCATGGACAGAGTCTCATCGTGATAAGTATTGAGATGAACTGTCATGAGGTACGGCTATCATGAAGAGTCGTGCTAGCCAGGTATGAGAAAGTTGGTAATGGAGTATGGCGTTCGCCATACGAGTCCGTGACCAATGTATTAAATGATGGTCTTAAGGGATAAATGAGTAAGGTACGTGTGTTGTTTGGTTAGACACACGTGCCGGATAGATTCACCATATGTAATGGGTAATCTGTCCTAAGAATGGGATGCATGACTTAGTTAGACTAAGTCATGCGTCAAAAAGTGGTAAATGAGAAGAAAGAGACGGAGGTCTTAGTGTCTTACTCCTAAGGTGAATCATGAGTTCACCTTAGTGAGTAAGCACTCGAGGTAGAACGTAAGGTTGAAGGAAGTAGAGACCGTAATGGGTCTCCAAGGGTTTTATCATAGTAAGGAATGTGAAAGGACACGGGATAGCAGGAGAGTGTTTTAAGTAAATGATAGCTCTATTTCTAGTTCAGCTATTTATGCACTAGATAGAAAATGACGTAAGGTTATGTATGCATGTAGGTGCCATCAGACACACGCATGAATGGACTGCATGATATGAAAGTAACATGGAGTCCAGGTAAGTGTTACGTTCATGATCTTCTAGAGTTTTCTAAAGTATGAGAAAAATGAAAGATGAACTGTTTTCCCATGAAAGATGCTTTAAGAAAGGACACGAAAGATGTTTTTAAAGAAAGTATGCTAAGTATTGAAAGTATACGTATGTACGGCCCCTCTATGAAAGCCATTTTTTATGCACCCAAAAGTATTAGTTGTATGCATGTGAATGGATGAATATACGATGTACTTATTGTACGTATTTTCTAAAGAAAAGAAAGGAAGTTCGAGGCCTTTGTCCCGAGCTTCAGAACGATGCTTAAATAGACGCGAAGAAAGTGTTTTAAAACTGGTCCCTGAGAAACGATGTTAAGATGTCCCTACGAACTGATACTTTTAAACGATGCAATGAAAATATGATGTTTAAGCCATGCTTTTTAAAGAAAAGAATGTTTTCTCATGAAAAGATGTTTTTCCCATGAAAGCATGAAAAGAAATGAAATGAATGCCCATGCCCATGAAATGAAATGAATGAAAGTCTCGGCTCTTTAGAGCTGACATGAATGAATGAATGAAAAGAATAGCATGTGGCATTAATGAATGTATGAATCTACGTAACGGCCTTATGAATGAACGAAAATGGGTACCCAATGAATGAACGGGCAGATTGCAATGCCGGGCCGTAGTATCTGGTAGTGCACCCAGTGCTGCACCTTGACGGAAAGGGATTCCAACCCGTGGCCACGGGCGAATCCATCGGCCCAAAAGGCCGCTAACCCCAGCACGCGGGGCGTAACGACGTGCACCGGCCTATGAAAGTGGAAAGAAAAGAAAAGTAAATGAATGTATGAATGCACTGCATTCTTCAAGAAATGAAGCTAGTGATGGGGGAAAGGTTTTAAAGAAAAGAAAAGCAAGTTTTAAGAATGAAATCCCCGTTCACTGATGTTTTTAACGAAAGCATGTATGCATGTATGTATAGTATGTATGAATGATGAATGCATGAATGAAAACGTATGTTGCTACATTTTAACGGTACGAAGTAACACTTACTGAGTATTCAACTCATTTTAGTTTTTATATGTGCCCCTCCCCCCACAAGAAACTAAATGGGCAGTACGTCCAGGAGGACACAGCCAAAGGGAAAGAGCACGGAGGTTTAGGCATGAAGGTTTTAAACAGACGAAAAGGTCTTTTTATTTTAAAGAATTTTATTTCCCACTCCAAAACCCTTTTATTAGAAATGCACTTTTTATTTTATAACGTAGAGTCTTGCACCCTGGGAAGGACTGTAAAAGGTTTTAAATTGGACGGTAATTCCAGTCGTATTTTCTAAAATATTTTTCAAAAAGGTCCACCCCAAGGACAGGCGTTACAGGTGATTTACACCAACAAATGGTGCAAACAGCATTCCATATCTGTTTGTCAAATATGTGGTGTCGAATGTGATGACATCACCTAAATATTTGTAGGTTGCCCTACTTCATGCATCTGCCCAGAAAACATTTTTCAACCTCCCGTCATCATCCATATCCATTAGTGAAAAGAATCCATCATTCTTGTATTGCATCCTAGCAAAATACTAACGGAGGGATCCAACACCACCTTCCCAAGTCGAAGGTGGCGTGGCTTGTTAATGTAATTACTACAGTCTTTTCATTGAATAACAAGTTCTTAAACCCACCCACTTCTTACACAAGAGAGGCGAAACTCTTGCTCATTCTAATGTCAGTCTAATCATTTGTATCTAACACTCTCTTAGCAGACTTGCTCACTTTTCTATTACAACGAAATACCCTCGACTTTTGTGGACTTAGGCCATGATTGTGGGAATTGTGAACGGTTAATACTTTCAACACCCCTTCAATGAATATAGCATTTATCTTTGCCTTGCAGTCTGTCTTTGACGTCAGATGTGGCCTTACAACATTTGATGTCTGGTTCCGTGCCTTCCCACTATGAGCACAACGCAGCGTAACATATCTAAGCCTCCTATTCTCAACCTGTTACTCTTTTGTGTCATTATCCCAAAACCGCATTGTTTTCCATATCTTTTATAATAAGAAACTAACTCTTCTTTAGAGTTAAACACCATCCCCAATTTCGATCCCTCAATGGTATTGACTCCTTCAGTATGCACTGTATTTTATGTCCTGGACTCATCGTCATCTTTGGATTCAGAGGACGTAGATGGGATTTCAGCCTCCATGGAGTCAGGTGTGGACTCCTGAATTTCTTTCACATGGCTTGAGCTTGCAGAGTTTAAAGTCGTCAGAGAGCTAACTAGTGATTGAAATTCCGATAGAAGATTTTCATGCATAATACAACAATAAAATTCATATTTAAATCAATAGAAGCATTTTGAAAAATACACATGCTACTTAAAAAAGGAATTCATCGCCTGACAAGTCCATAGAGATCAGTTGGCATCAGGACGATGTAAGAAGGGTGGTAACCAAGCATGTGGCATTGGTGCATGACCCCATGCATATAGCTTGAGAAATCTGTATAAAGGGTATTGGTATCACCTAACATATAGATCAATAATGACAATGAACCAAAGATGTAATAATAAATATAGACATTAATATAACTATGGTGTCAAATTAATATTCAACCTATATGGATTGCTGGATTGGTTGATGGATTTGTGTTAGAAGGTGTTGACTTATATGTAAAAAATGGTCTTGGTATCACCTAAGATATCAACCATGTCATGATAAGGAGCAAAAATCTGAATTTTAAATAATATTTTGAATACCTGAGTTGATGGATTTGTTGATGGATCTGTGGTAGGATATGTTATAGGAGATGTGTGTTCTTTCCCTTTCTCCATCTAGAGAATATTTACTAATATTTTAGAACAATAAAAATCATTTACAGAAATTGAAGTCACTTAAGAAGCAAAGAGAATAGATGCCCAAACTAAAATCATTAAAATATGCTTATATTTTTTTAGTGTTAGGACCCAAAAGATTTTAGGTTACTTTTCTTAGATGCTATCTCTATCTTGGATTGGTACCTTGACACTTTTTTCAGCTCAACAAATTAAGTTATATAATCTGATTAATTTTCAGCTTGTGATTTATAGGAAAATTGTAGAGGAAAATAATTTTGGAATATAGTTGTTAGTTCTATCATTATCCAAAGTGTATAATTGACATGCCTCCAGCACAACTTCAACAAGAAGCACCAGCACAAATTAAAAGGTGTAAATCTCAAGGAAGTGATCTGAGAATGTATCACCAGTTTCTATATGATATGACTAACAAATATCACCAGAAATTTCAAGAAAGACGTTTGAAGATATGTCTATAAAGACTTGGACTTGTTTTTAGCCCCATTTTGATGGTAATGTATTCTCTAGTAGATAGATAGAATTAACATTATGAACAGAGTTTCCTTCGATGAACATTTGGCAAATTTTTAAATAGGTTGGCAAAAACTTCCTCCAGATTTAAATATATATATATATCCTAACATCACTACATCTGCTAATTGCATGGCAAATTGCAACACTTTAATATGGTATATTGCAAGAGTGCTAAAAGAAACTCAATTTCATAGATTTTATAATAAGGTATTTGATCCCACTTTTGACAAAATTGAAAAGCAAAGTGAGACAGGTACCACCATGAAGAAAGATGGTTATGGAATTGGCTTTAAATTAATCAATTGCACAGGAAACAGAGGTCATACATACTAGGATCCAATCCCAACATGAACCCAATTTGGGGTTGATTTTTCCCCATTAATACCAATAGAAATATAGATCACACTAAACAGAAAACCACCACCTTTTTCCCAGTTGCCCATTTCTGGTTAAAAAGGTTAGGGACTTCCCATTAAAACTAGATTTGGTAGGATTAATGGTTAAGAATAAACTCGATGGGGGAAATGAAAGCACCTACAAAAGACAACGCCGAGAAGTTCATTTGAGTGGCAGTACTGCGGAGGAGTGCAGCCAACTTGAAGAATTTGAAGCTCAGGAGGTGGGTCGCGTGCGGAGGGGACTAGCCAATTTGTAGCGGAGTGAGGAACGAGAGAGCACCACCCACAAACAACTAAACTTGGGGTGCGAAGATGGGATTTGGGAGAGGGAAGACGGATGAAGGGGAGACAAAGAGGATCTAAGAAGTCGAGGGGAAACAAAGAGGATCTGAGAAGCCGATGGTCTTCTTCTGTTCTCTTTGTGTTTTCCTTTTCTTTTCTTTTTAAATAAAAATTACTCTGACAGCAGCAGGTCATGTCAACTTGAAATGGGATTTGTCCACCAACTCGTCTGTACCTAGACGAACTGATGCCAAAAAATTAAGGTTCTTGCGATTTCATTTCAGCTTCTTCTTCTTCTTCTTCCCTTTTTTTTTTTTTCGTAGCTGAAAACTCCACCTTAACTTTTTCTTCTTTGACACATCGAACACATTGCAGTATTGCTGTAAGGAAAAGTCTTTTTACAAGCGATTTTGCGTACCCAACCGCCAATATTAAATGTAAAACATCCTTTTAATGAAACGGTGCGAATTGAAGACAGAAATGATTTTCTTGACATAGAGGACATTTTTCTTCTTTCAATTTTTTTTTTAATAAAAAAAATTATGTGAGTGTTGGTATGCGGTTTGGTGCGTCAAACCGCTTATACTTAGCAAGCCTCTTGCTGTAATGGGTTCCACAATGATGAAAAATACTGATATTTGGATGGTGCTAGATATGGGTGTAAATGGACTGACCGGATCGAATGGACCAGACCACATCGAGACGGGACCGAACCGAATGTCCCCATGGTCGTTTTCAGTCCAATGAATAGGGCATTTCGATCTGGTCCGGGGGTAGGGATTTCCCGGACCGGACCGACCGAACCTAAATATTTTTATTTTTATTTTTATAAATATATTATTTTATATAATAAGTGAATAATAAATTATGTAATTTTCATCTAACCTATTCCCATTTACAATATAAAATTATAATACATTCACATTTTTTAAGTTAGTAACAAAGTAACAATTAACATTATCAATATAATTATATAATTATAAATTGATAACTAAACTAAATCATTATAACTATAGTCTATAATTATAAAGAAATCACTATAAGTCTATAAGACTATAAGTTTATAACTATATATAGTATTAAATTATTAATATCACTATGACTAATGACTAATGACTATAAGTTTATAACTAATACTAATATATAACTAAACTAATAGTATAATATTAACACTATTATATAGTGTAATATATTATATAGCTTTACCAAATCACTATATACTATATTACTAATCACTATATCATTATAATATCACTATATCATTATAATATATACACACACTATAAGTCTATATGTAGTAGTAATAGTAACAATATAATAGTATAATATATACTATATAGTATTAGTATATATTAATGTATTATAAGAGTTATAGGATTATAACATAATATATGTATAATAGTATAGTATTAATATCATTATAAATTATAACTATATATACCTAATAGGCTAATATAGTGACTTAAAAAAAAAAAAAAAAAAAAAAGAGATCGGACTAAATGGACCAGACCAGACCAATAACTACCGAGACCGGATTGGACCAAATGGGTGTTCGGTCCGGGAAAAAGAGTGGACCGAAAAATTCGATCCATGGTCAGACCGGACCGGACTGACCCATTTACACCCCTAGTGCTAGATGACTGCCCATCGATAACGCTAGTACAAATTTATAGTTCTTTTTTTCTATTATTTTCTTGTAAGTATTTTTTTAGCATCTTTAGTCATTAAAAAAAATTAAAAATATATATAACTTCACTAATAATTTCTTTTTTAATTATTAAATAAAGATAAATAAAATTAATAAAATTAAAATATTTGAGCAGTAATATTGAGCACTAATATTGAGAGAGCTAAGTAGCATTTTTTGTTTTTATATTTCAACATTTTTATAATTATAATAATTTCCACAACAAGTGATGTATAGTGAGACAAGAATGTCAACAACACAGGGATGTGATAGAATAAATTCAGATTATCCTACTCGGGGCACATGATTTCTATTAATCCTTTCTGGCCGTATAACTAGACAGAAATAGCACCTGAAAAGGCACAGAGTTTTGATCCTTCTTTTTTGTTACCCCATCCCTGTGATTTGCTTCCTTTCCCAGCTTTCTAGCATGTAATGGAATCCATACTTTTACTTCTGGACTAAGGCCACCCACATGTTGGTCAATACAACAAGTTTAACGGCTCTGAAGATCCATTTCTACATAATTGACAGGAATAACAAGAGCACTATCAAGAGATTATAACACTGATAGCAGCACTCGGATGAAAGTTGCTGATATAGGGCTCAAGACAATGCTCCCGAACGATCACCTAGATGCCGATTCTGACTGTTAGAACTCGGACGCATAAAAATAGAGGGCCAAATTGAAAAACGGGTTGTGAATTTTAAGGCAATATCTTACTCCACAAACACTGAACAATTCGATGATAATGGAGCCATCTTGGGCAAACATGACAGATCGGTGCTGTGTACAGAATGTCTTCAATTCAATTGGTATTGGCAGGGCATCAGAGTCATCAATATGGAAATAATATTGCTTCCAAATTCTCTCCTATGTCATCAGAAAGAGCACAGTAACTTACCACACCAGAAATCCCCTGCCTTCACCAACCGGATTCAACTTTGGTCCAAGTTCCAGCTAACGCATAAGCAGCGCCCTCAATTATCAATTGTCAACTCACCAAAAAAACCCAGAAAACTCAATTATTTCTCACATTGAAACTACCCCCAACAAATGCTGGATCCAACCAACTTATATTTAACATACTCCAATTTAGTTCTAAATGCACGGCAAACTCCAACTAAGTATAAATCACCATAAAATTCTGACCTTGCAATCAACACAGAAAACTTTCTCTGCCTTGCCCCAAAATTTCCCCTTCATTTGGACAAAGGCTTCTGCAAAAGCGCAGTCAAGTAAACGTCCCCGTTCTTCGAATTGGCCTTGATCCCCGTCGCCCACTTCACCTTCTTGTACCCCAATTTCCCAATCAACGGCGCATAAAGCTTGTCAAGATCCACCCTTTTGCTAAAGAAATGATCCAGCCACAGGTACCCTCCACCCCTCAACACTCTATCCACGTCGTAAAGCATGAACTCCATCGCCGTCAACGGTATCCACCTATTCACGGCGTGGCCGCAACGCACAAGATCCACCACCCCGTCGAACACCGGAAACCGCTGCTGCAGCGGCACGTGCAGCGGAACCAGGCCCCTAAGAGCCACCGCCTCGTTGTATGGAGCGCCGAGGTTCATCGTCGTTGTCACAACAGTCACATTGTAGAGCTTCATCCGCGCTGCGAAAGTCCCGGTCCCGCCACCAATGTCGAGGCCGAGACGGAGCACAGAATTAGCCGCCTTGGCAATCTGTAACAGTTGTGGGATCGGGAGGTCGAGGTCGTCCCTGTAGCTCATCAATCGGGTGGCTTCTGCAGAGAGGTCGAAACCCAGGTTTGGGTAAGAGCGCACGAGGCAGTTGAAGCTTTTGCAAGTGTATTTATCCCACAGAACGTTTTGGTCCGGTAGCGAAGGAGAGAACGAGTTGTGGGAAAGAGACAAGGTGGGTTTTGGTGGGGTTTTGGAGAAGCATCGGCGGCGAGGGAGTGGATGGCAGCCACGCAGGATGAGGGACTCGGCCACCCCGTCGGAGTCCTGGGGGCAGAGAGAGAATGGGGTATAATTCATATATCGGTGGAGGAGGTCTGGGTGGTAGTGGCAGGAGGTGGCGATGGGAGAGAGGATGGAGTAGAGGAGGAGATCTGGCGGGAGGGTGGCAGAGGCAGCCGTGGGTTTTGTGACAGGATTGGCGGTGGGTTGGAGGCGCGTGAGGCGGTTGATGGTGGCGCGTATAGTGTTGAGCTGGTGAAGAAGTCGGTCAGGGACAGGAGGTGGAGTGGGGGGCTTCCCAGAGGTTTGAATTGTGGAGGAGAGATGGTAGAGGGAGAGGATGTTGGTGGCCACCATGGCTAGAAGAAGCAGCAGATTCAGATTCATTGTGACCCCATTTATTTGCCTCCCTAGTTTCAGTCTCTACAACTTTTGCTTTTAGCCTGGTTCTCTGCTCTCTAGCTTGCTGGCTTTTGCTGTATCTGTATCGCTGTACACAGATTTGGCTTGCTTTTAAGCTTCACTGATTGTTTGACTAATCAGTGAAAGTAAAGTTAAAAGCTTTTAAGATCCTACGTGGGAGGGCTTCAGGTACAAGATTCAGATTATGTGTATTCCTTCTCTCTGCTTCTTCTTCTTCCCTGGGCATCACGAGGGACTGTAATGACGAAGGGGGGCCATGGAATCTGGAACCTCACAAAGTTTGATGCAAATCAAGTAGATTTGGTTGGGATCTAAAGGAGGAAAGTAAGGTTGCATGGGTCGGCCATAAGGACTCTGAGAGTCTCACCAGTCACC
Organism: Pterocarya stenoptera; assembly: GCA_003123785.1. Taxonomy (NCBI): domain Eukaryota; kingdom Viridiplantae; phylum Streptophyta; class Magnoliopsida; order Fagales; family Juglandaceae; genus Pterocarya; species Pterocarya stenoptera. Next base: position 22,399 of record QEOT01008604.1, on the reverse strand, counting down.
TCTATTTTATTTCTGCCTTTACTCTTTCTTTCGACTTCGGGTTTGGTTCTGTAACAGAGAGTGGAAAATTAATGAATGCAGAAAATGTTAACGAAAGGGAGAGAAACATGAGGAGGCACGTGAATTAGGGACCAAAAGACCCCAACTTGTTGTTTGATTACTTTGATAAAGGGATTCGTTCATGCAGATTGCATATGGATATATCTATGTTCAGAATGGTGGTTGAGAAGGAGGCATCTTGTCTGCTCTGTCTTGCTGTTGCTGTTACCCAGATAAAAGTGTTCTGTACTGAAGCATTGTTTTTTCTTTGGCCAGTGCTAGGGAGCCCAGATTTGGGCTCCCGTTTTTGTTGCCCGCATTTTAATTTTTTTGTAAATTTTTTTTACTTAATTTTTAAGAAAATTTTATTTAGTAATATTATGAATTTTTTTATTTTTTAAAAAATATTTTAAAACGTTAAAAAAATAATGTAAAAAAAAAAAATTTTAAAGAATTTTTGGTTTTTTTTTTCACATTATTATATTAACACTTTAAAATATTTTTTAAAAAATAAAAAAATTCACAATATCACTAAACAATATTTTCTTAAACACTAAATAAAAAAGAAACCTACAAAAAAAAAAATTAAAATGCCCAATCGGGCAACAAAAAGGGGAGCCCGATTTGGGCTCCTGTCATTTTTCTTTTTCTTTATGACAATAAGGTTTGTTTGGTTCTCTCATATTTTAAGAAAAATGTTTGAAATAAATTTCAATTTCAATTTCAATTTTCAATGGTTAAAATTTTTTATATTCAAATAATTCTTTAAATATATCTATCTATTTTTACAAAGCAAAATATCTACAAAAAGAATAAAAAAAAAAAAAAACTATTCAAATTTTCGTATTCACTTTCACAAAACCTAATAAACTGTATGTCTAAAACAAACTTATGATCTCATCATAAAAAGAAGAAAAAATCTATTCATTATCATTTTTCTCATCATTTCATGATATAGTATTAAATGATAGGCTCATAAATGAAACATAATAAATAATTTCAAATCATTTAATGTCACATTATGAGATAATGAAAAGATAATAAAAAAAAATGATAAGTAACATCACTCTAACAAAAAAAAAAGACAACTCAAACGACAAGTTACGGTCAATAATTATCGGATATCCATGAAATAAAAGACTACAGGAGACCTAAGGATTGATAAGTGAGTTGAGACCATTTGGATTAGGCAAGATATATTTAATTAAACTAATTTAAATATCAAAAATATTATTCATTCATTCTAGTAATTGTCATTCACATTCATACAATGATACCACACATTTTAAATAGCTATCAATTTATTAATCGACATATGAAATGATTTATAAGTAAAACTAATAAAACTTAGGATGAAAAACATTATCACTCTTAAAATATGTGATTAAAATCGATGATAAAAAGAGAGGAGGGGGGGGGTGGTGGTTGGGGGTTGATGGGTTTTAGCTCAATGCTTGCTAGCTTCTGGAGAGTTAGGTAACATTTTACGCTTGGCTTACCATTTTGATGAAATCTTATTGCCTTGCTGTGAATAAAAAGTAATGATACACACCACACATTTTTACGATACATTTTACAATAATGTTATAAGATGAGGATATTTTTATAAAGAACTAATCTTTGCATTATCTTAGACACCACACACCATAATTTTTTTAATTTTTTTTTATGTGTTTCTCTTATTAAATGTGTATTATATGGATGATGAATAAAAAAATATAAATATTTCAAGAAGAGTAAAATAAAAAAAAATTGAAAAAAAAATAAAAATAAAAAATAGTTTAGTATGTGGTGTGTAGGATGATGCATAGCATTGCTCTTTTATAAAATGATGTTATTTTTTTAAAAAAAATAAAAGCTCATGGATCACAATAAAAAAAATAAAAATAAAAATTACCTTACGCCAATATGGTTTTGGACACCTTACCGTATGATCACAATTTTTTTAAGTTTTGCAAGATGCTTCTGCTGTTTCTTTTTAATTTTATTTTGTGAACGTAAAATTTGTACCAGTTCTAGTGTATGAGTAAGGGAGGAATTTGGATACTCTCAAATTTCTGTCCGGATTTAAGAGTTTAAAATGAAAAAAAAGATGACACATCAAGTAAGTCTTACGGCATTTATAATCGACTAAGTAAAGTGCTTAGTTAATATTAAATGTTTCATAAATACCGTAGATTCACTTTATATGCCTATCTCTTTTACTCTAAAATTCAAAAAAAAACTTTGTAGATCTCAATAACGGAGATAGTTGAGACCATGTGGGAGTTTTGTCGATCTATAACTTTTTGCAAGAGGAAGGTGTGTGGAGATATTCAACTATCTTTGTAATATCAAATGTGATTCCATTATCGATGCCAATGAATTTTTATACCACCATAGATCTTTCGAAATTTATATGCAGTACAATGTCCCAGTTTTTCGTCATAATCCAAGAACTCCATTTTGAGGTCAATATTCTCTCTCTCTCTCTCTCTCTCTCTCTCTCTCTCTCTCTCTCTCTCTCTCTCTCTCTCTCTATATATATATATCTATTCCTAGAATTCCAATCTACTTGGAATTTCGTGCAAATATTCTCTATAAATCCTTGGACAGGAAATTTTTCTTGAATCATCATGCAGTTACTGCAAATCATAGGACTTACAATGACAATAGATTTATATATATATCGTGATCAATGCCTAGCTATGAGATAAACAGTTTCTCCACTTTCTTACCTCTCTATGTTTTTCTTCAATATTAAAAAGATCTCAAAATTTTAACTAGAAAAAGCATTATTTATGATGTAAAACCTTATACCCCAACATCCTCTTTTGTAGCCATGAAGTGTATAAATATATATATATAAATATATATATTTTAATTTAGGATATTTATATGAGAAGTTTTTTCTTTTTAAAATCTACGAAAGCTTTGTTTCACCATATTAATATAAGCAAAAGGTATCTTTAATTTAGTTAGCATGTTTGTGAATATATAATGCTATCCCTTGGATCACATGGAAGCTGCATTTATATTGTTAATGATCCTCAATCTATTTTGTATGCAGGCCACCATCAAGATCTTCATCTTGTTGAATGGAACAATGCAGAAACTGAAATATGGACACATGCAATTAGTAAGAGATAACCACTAATGTGTCATTGTTTAGCTATAATAAGATTCTTTCTAACTAGGGGTGGACGACGGACACCACTTCCTGTCCGTCCACGCCCCCCTTCCGGTTTCCACTTGTCAACTGTGGCCTGCGAGGCATCTGCCTACATGATGAAGCCATGTAGGGATGGGGCCCAAGCTGGGCCTAGGCCCGCCTGAGATATCCCCGTTCGGCCCCCACACACACACATGCACATATAATAGGTTTATAAAGAAATCCCAAAATGACGTCGTTTCATTGCAGGGTTACAAAACCATACATATAAATATCACATTTTCTCTCTCTCTTCTCATTCTCTCATTCTAGACTCCTAGCCGCCTCCCTAACCCCTCTTCTTCTCCATTATTATTTTTTGAGTTTTCTTCCCATTCGTTAGGCTTTCATGCCTCAATGCCAGTGGCCACGACCCACGACCACCATCCTCGACTTCTCTCTCCTTTCTCTTCTTCTCCCTCTTCCCTACTTATCCTTCTCCTTCTTTAAGCCGTCAGAGATGAGAGAACTTCTCTTTATAACTTCGTTGTCATGGGTAATAGTTGGCAATTGCTAGGGGTGCTATCCGCCTCTACATGAGCGAGGGGGACAGTTTGAGCACTCATACCCTGGCACCGGGGTGCCCCTATTCGGATGCCAAGGGGTGGGGTAGAGGCGATCCGCCCGCCCCTACCCCTCCCACTGCCCACCCATGATGAAGAAGTTAAAAGCAACCAAAGAAGCCAAAATAATCCAAAACAATAATAAATCCACAACAAATTAGAAAGCAACAAAAAGATCTAAAACATTATATCTAAGCAAACTCTACAAAGAACCAAAGCCATGAATGGTTGTGGGTCTCTTCACAAAACCACGGCCACTTGTGGCCACAGTTCCCTTTGCAAACCCACGGCCATTCAATTTCATGGGGGAGGAAGAGTCAACGAGAATGAGAAAGGGAGAAAAGGAATGGAGGAGAAGGAGAGAGAAAGAGGGGGGGAGAAAGAGACAGGAGGCGAGTTAAACCTAACTGTAAACGACGTCATTTTTTAAGAAAGTGTTTTTTTAAACATATTATATATATAGGGCATGGGCCAGGGTAAGCCCCAAGCGGGCTTGGGCTTGGGCCTAGTCCCCGGCTCCCAACTCCGCCCGCACACCCCCATCTGCGGACGTGGGTCCTTGTCCCTACTAGGCAGATGCCGGACGGGGTGGCAGGTGGCAATGTTCTATTACCCAACTCTTGCGGCTACGACCGTGAGTCCGTGATGCCGTGATGGGTCTTCAAGTTTAATGACCTATGATCGTGATGATGGAGACCATGGGCCATACAGATCTACTCATAGATTTGTATGACCCATGACCATGGCCGTGGGTCTATTGTTCGATTTGGTTTTTTGTTTGGTTTGTTAGATTTCTTATTTCGAAGTTTATTTATTTATATTTTTGGATTTATAAGATCTATATTTTGTAATGCTTTGTACAATGTTGTTGGAATTTTTGTAAGATCTGTATAGTGTATTCTATAACCATGTAGCGCAGCGTTGGATGGGCGACGAACGAACTGGGGGCTAATCCACTCCTAGCATCCAGATGGGGGCACCCACCCACGGGAGGCAGTGCCAAGGTTCAAGGGCCCAAACCATCACCCCCGCCCATGCAAGAGAATCAGGGGAGACTGGGGCACCCAATCCGTGGGGTGGGGTGCGGGTAGCACCGGTATTAATTCTAACTAGACTTAGAAGCGGCTAACTTCACTATATCCCTATCATTAAAAGAGGCTGCTAGATATCACTCTACGAGGCATTGGAATTGATTCTTTTCTCTAGATCCAGACGACATTATCCTTATCATTATTTTTGCACAAGCTTTCAGTGAACTGGATATTTCTTTCTCTTTCTTTCTTTTTTTAACATGCTTTGCATTTGTGCAGGTGGACTTACTGAAAATGACTTCATACTTGCTGCAAGGATAAATGGACTTGATGTGCAAAACCTGTTGAGGTGAAATGTTGCTGCTTTAGCCGCTAGCATAAAGATGATGTAGAAACGTTGCAAGGATGTTCTGTCAGCCACAAACTGCTTCCTTTCTAGTCTCGATATTTTGGTTTTGGAAGGGGACTACCTTAGAGTAGCATTTGTCTATTTAAGAAAGAGGGATTATATGAATGTCAATTGGGGTTCTTGCCTTCACTAAGAAGATGAGTGCTAATATGACAAATGAAGAGCTAACAGTAAAGAGGCTGGCAATCCATAGAAACAGAGGCTCAGAATATAAGCATCGAGAGAACCAAGTTCAAACCCCCTACCATTATAAAAAAGAGTTTGATATTGTAGAAAGTTAACGACATAAATCGACAAAGTAAAAGCTAAATGAAAGAGTGAAATGATTTTCCTTTTTCGCTGGTAGTGGAGACAAGAATATCAACAAGACGGGGTCGTGATAGAATAAAGCCAGATTATCCAACTTGGCGGAACATGACTTCTATGAACCCTTTCTGGCTGTATAACCAGGCAGCAATAGCACCTGAAAAGGCAAAGAGTTTTGATCCTTCTTTTTTGTTACCCTTTCTCTATGTTTTGCTTCCTTTCCCCACTTTTTTAACATGTAATGGAATCCATACTTTCACTTTGGGGCTAAGGCCACCACATGGTGGCTGATAGAACAAGCTTAACTGCTCTGAAGGTTCATTTCTACATAATTGACAGGAATAACAATCTCGCACAGATTATTGAATGGGAAAAATGAATCAATCTGACAATCTCTCAAAGACCAATAAAGGTTATCCACGAGTAATTATTAGTTACAGAATACAGACTCCTTTCTCATTACAACATGTCATGCCATTGAAAGTTAGTGACATTTTATGGTAGGATCAGGAGTACCTAAAAGTTTCCACCCACCTCATATAAACCTCTCCCCCAAAGATCCCAGATCCCTGTAGATATACATCCATAATTATAACTTTCTTATGCTTCTTTGCATTCTACGACCCCTATACATCCCTTATAAGATGCAAGTGTATAACCCACCCTGCTAGAAGTAATATATTTTGCTTGCTAAACCACTTTCCCAAGGACTATATCTTCTAGGAGTGTACGAAATCACGGTATCCAATCCTTTGAGGGTGTAATATTCTCAGCAATCAATACCTGCAAGCCAACCAGAATCCACCAAAAGCAATCAAAATATAAGTTGCAGAAAGTAGCATGAATAGACAATTTTGGATCTTGGTACGTGTTCATTAATTTAGATAGATTCATTTTTAAGTTTCATGAGGAGAAAATAGAGAACAGGGTACAGAGAGAGAAGAAAAATCAAATCCTCAAAACCCTCAATCCATTGAAATGGAGACGGTTAAGAGAGTAATGGAGACGGTTAAGAGAGTAAAGGGATTTGAACTTGCTGGACTTCCTAGGATATGACAGTATAACTCACAGAAGGATCAAACCACCACAGTGCATAACGATTTAGGAAACTTAGCCAAGCAAGAATATGATGTCTCTTTAGGTTGTTTGGATTCTTAAGGAACCCATTAATTTTTGACAATCCTATTCAGTTTTCTGTGCATGCAAACTTATGCAATAAAGTTGTATCCTGTTTTATTTTTTATTGATGCTTGGTTTATCCGTTTCTAGTTGGCTTGTGTCCAGTTTATAGACAGTTTATATCTGTTTCTAGTTCCTAACTAGGTGTAATCTCTTGTGTACTTCCTGTGTACTTGAGCTATGCCTATTTCAATATCAATAAAATATCGTCTTACTTATCACACACATTTGCTCTTGATTTAGATTCAAAATGTTAACTGACTAACAATTCATCACTACTATGGGTAATTAACCTTTGCCTAGAGTATATGTGCATTTTAAGGGATTATCCAGTTTGATGCAAAGCATGCCAACTCACTTTCTTTACCAGAATCCCATTGCACAGCCCAAAAACAAATGTTCAATTCTCAGGAAAACTCATTCACTCTACAAGGGAAGATTATACATTCTTTTTACTTATCAAAAAAAGAAACTGTTCCAGAACAGTTACATAGATGCGGATTCTGATTGTTGAACTGGGGCACATCAAAAGAGAGTGCCAAAATGACAATTAGTTTGTGAATTTAAGGCAATATCTAACTCCAGAAACACTGAAATAATTCGATGATATTGCAGCCATACTTATGCAAACAAGAGTACAAGACAGATCTGGGCTGTGGACAATATGTCATCAAAATCAATTGGAATTGGCAGAGCCTCAAAGACATAAATATAAATATAATAATGCAACCAAATTCTCTGCTATGCTATCAGAAAGAGCAACAAATTCCCTGCCTTCAGCAACCGGATTCAACTTTTTTCCAACTAACGCATAAGCATCACCCTTTACACTCAATTGTCCTCTCACCAAAAAACCTAGCATACTCAATGTTTCACACATTGAAAGTAGCACCAACAAATGCTGGATCCGACCAACTTATATTTAACATACTGCAACCTAATTCTAAATGCACAGCAAACTCCACCCAATTTCTAAAGCACTATAAAATTCTGGCATTTTGCATACAACACAGAAAATTTTCTCTACCTTAACTCAAATTCCCCCTTCATTTGGACACAGGCTTCTGCAAAAGCGCGGTCAAGTAAACGTCCCCGTTCTTCGAATTGGCCTTGATCCCCGTCGCCCACTTCACCTTCTTGTACCCCAATTTCCCAATCAACGG
>QEOT01008603.1:27970-46750 GCA_003123785.1 Pterocarya stenoptera | reverse complement strand
TTTTCTAAGACTCAATATCCCTAAAGAAATACCGCAAAACAAATGGGATAACCGGCAAGATAACTACTCTGCCAAAGCGGACACTTGCGATCATTGTGCAATCGCGTGTCGGTATCACTTCATTATGCCAGGAATTCCTGGACGCTGACATGGTTTTTTTTATTTATTTTTATAAGTAAAGATAAAAACCACGAGTTTAAATTTAAACAACAATCCCCGGCAACGGCGCCAAAAACTTGACTCGTTCGGAAATGAGCAGCACAAAAGGCTATCCCAAGTGCAGGAGCGTGTCGCGTAGTAATCGTCTCCACAGGGAAAGTGTTAAAAGTAAACTCGTGTAAAATGGTGGAAATATTTACGATGAGAAAATAAAAATAAAATGTGATGATATGTACAATGGATGAAAGAGTGCAGTGAAAAGAAGATTTACTGGTCGTGAACCAGATTCATTTTTTGGTTGATTTGAGTGTTTGAGATGCAGTGCAAATTAAAGAAATTAAAATGCAAGACAGTGAATTTAAATTGCTGAAAATTAAAAGACTGAAATTTAAATGAGTTGGAAAATTAAATGGCGTAATATAAATTGCAGAAAATTAAAGTGCAGAAAATTAATGTGCAGAAAATTAAAGACAGTAAAATAAAGTGCAGAAATTAAAAGTACTGAAAAATAAAATTAACTCAGTTAGACTAGAATAATGATTCTGTCTAACTGGAAAATTTATCAACTAAGCCCAAGAAAATTAATCATCAAATGTTAAGTCTGAATAATTGATGGTAGAGACATTCACAAGTCCAATTGATTACCACAGGGATTTCTCAAGCATTTACTGTATTCGGAAATCACAATGAATCAAGAAAAGTATATAGATAATCAACGTTTCTAATAATACCAATTAATTAATCAAACTCACAATATGAATTTTATTGTTGATCTAAAATAAAAGTGCAGGATTGATGGTTGAGATATCTATAAATCCAATTGATTATCACAGGGATTTTTCAAGCATTCATTGTATTCGGAAATCACAATGAATCAAGAGAAATATATAGATAATCAAAGTTTCTAATAACAATATCAATCAATTGCAAGAATTAAAAGTGCTAAAAAAATAAAGGACATAAATTAAAATAAAAAAATAAAATAAAATAAAAGTCTAGACTACAGATAAAGGAGAACAGTTCGATAACACAGTTGGTCCATTTAGGCTCTCAACTGCATCACCGAATTCCCTCACTTCATCTGCACTTTCTCCTAAAAATCTGCAGACTACTCCTAAACTACTCTACTGGGTGTCTCACCCACCCAGAGTCTACTGGGCATCTAACCTCTGCCTCATATAGGCTTCAAAAGGAATCTGCATTGTTTGCATCGCACTGTCCCATGTGCGTGTCTTCAGCCTCCCACTCCTTCTCTTTCTTTCTTTTCTTTTCTTTCTTTTCTTTCTCTTCTTCCGTGCTTCTTCTCCCTCTTTCTTTCTTCATTTCTTTATTTCATCCTTCCAGCCTTTTGTCTGCTCTTCTCAGCATCTTCCACTGAATATCAGCTTTAGTTCCCCACTATTTANATCGTCCGCATCATGCAATGCATTTTCTTTTCTCTTCCCGTTTCAGCGTCGTTCAGTTCGGCCACTGCTTCACTTCATTTCTTTTTCTTCTTCTTTTTCTTCTTCTCCATTTCTTCCTCTGCTTTCCAGTGTCGTCTGCATTCTGTTTCGGCCAGCCCCTTCGTCTTCGTTTTGTTTCTTTTCTGTTGCAGCATGTCTGGGCTGCTGCTGTGCTCGTGGTGATGCAGAGGAGTGGTGCACGGCTGGAGAGAGTACGTGTAGCTGCATGGAGGAGGTTGGTGGTGCTGCGTGGCTTCGGAGATGGCTGTGGAGGTTGGATGAGGCTGCCGTGGCGTCAGACTGGCNAATCGTCGGCGTCATCTGGAGCTGCTGGTGGCCGACGGAAGAGCTGCTGTGCACGACGGCACTGTAGCTCGAGGCAGAGGTGCGGGAGGTTGAAGACGACTGAAAACGACGTGTCGTTTTCATCTATTGACAAAACGGCGCGTTGTTTAGCCGAGGACGAAATTCAATTACAGAGTAAAACGACAAGTCGTTTTCATCAATTGACAAAACGACCTGTCGTTTAGCATACGGCAGTTTTGGCTTCTAGAGGTAAACGACATGTCGTTTTTCCGTTTAAGAAAAACTACATGTCGTTTAGGCAAATCTGAAAAACAGAAAATAAAATAAAATAAAAATTAAAATAAAATAAAATAAAATAAAATAAAAATTAGACAAACCAAATTAAATAAAAAAATAAAAAATAAAACTTAGACAAATAAAAGAAAATAAAATAAGATAAAGAAACTAAAATAAATAAAATTAAACAAGCGATGAAAAATAAAATATTAAGTGCATGTGAAGAACTTATTGCCCAAATAAATCACAAGTTATAAAATCAAGCATAAACAATGCTTTTAATCAATTTAATTCACAACTTGGATTTATTCCTCTTAATCAATTTTTCCATCTAAAACCAATGATAAAATAATAAAACAATTAAAAATATATTGGTTTTAAATGTATAAAATATGCAATAATGCAGCTCAATCACCTGGAAATAGATGGAGGTGGGAATTGTAAAGTAAGACTTGTTCATTGGGCTCAAAACTCTTTCTCTGGATGTGCTTGTCATGTAACACCTTCATGTGCTCCTTTGACAATTTGGAATTGTCATATGCATCTCGCTTAAGCTTATTCAATTCTGAAATCTGAAACTTTCTCATAGAACCAGCATGTTCAATAGAAAAATTGAATTGTTTCACAGCCCAATATGCCTTATGTTCAAACTCAACGGGAAGATGACATGATTTTTCATATACCAAGCGATAAGGAGACATGTTAAGAGAGGTTTTAAAGGCTGTCCTATATGCCCAAAGTGCATCAGTTAGCCTTAAAGACCAATCTTTTCTGTTGGGGTTGATGGTTTTTTCTAAGATGTGCTTAAGCTCTCTATTAGCTAATTCAACTTGCCCATTTGTTTGAGGGTGATATGGAGTAGAAACCTTATGGTGTATACCATATTTTTTCATGAGTGCAGCAAAAGGTTTGTTGCAAAAATGAGTTCTATTATCACTAATGATAACTCTAGGCATGCCAAATCTAGTAAAAAAATTTTCTCTTAAGAACTTAAGCACAACTTTGTGGTCATTTGTTTTACATGGAATAGCTTCAACCCACTTAGAAACATAATCAACTGCCACTAGGATATACAAATAACTAAAAGAAGATGGAAATGGCCTCATAAAATCAATTCCCCAATAATAAAAAATTTCAATGACCAAAATAGGCTGTAAAGGCATCATGTTCCTCTTAGTGACTGTGCCTAATTTTTGACATGACTCACAAGTCTTACAAAAATTATACGCATCCTTAAACATATGAGGCCAATGAAAACCACATTGCAAAATTTTTGCAAAGGTTTTATGTGAAGAAAAATGTCCCCCACAGGCCTCAGTATGACAAAAAGAAAGAACAGCTTGTATTTCATGATCAGGCACACATTTCCTTATGATTTGGTCAGAACAATATTTGAACAAGTAAGAATCATCATAAAAGAATGACTTTACCTCATGCTTGAATTTTCGTATGTCTTGAGCACTCTAATTGGGTGGAGTTTGTCTTGTTACCAAAAAGTTAACTATATCAGTAAACCAAGGCAAATTTTCAACTAACATTAACTGCTCATCAGGAAAAGAGTCAAGGATAGGGAGAGTGTGCTCATTTTCAGCAAATGTAAGCTGAGACAAGTGGTCGGTAACTACGTTTTCAGCACCCTTTTTATCCTTGATGATAAGGTCAAATTCTTGGAGAAGAAGAATCCATCGGATCAATTGTAGTTTAGTATCCTTCTTTGACAATAGATACTTTAATGCTGCATGATCAGTGAAAATAACCACAGTAGAACCAAGAATATAAGTTTGAAACTTGTCTAATGCAAAAACTACAGCAAGCAACTCTTTCTCCGTGGTAGAATAATTTCTTTGGGCTTCGTTTAGAATTCTACTTGCATAAGAAATGACATATGGGAACTTATTTTTACGCTGTCCAAGTACAGCTCCTATGGCTATATCGCTAGCATCACACATTATCTCAAAGGGAATAGATCAAACAGGGGGCTACATGATAGGGGCTGTAGTAAACAAAATTTTCAGCTTATCAAAAGCATTTTGACAATAAGAAGTCCATTAAAAAATAACATCATTCTTAAGTAATTCACACAAGGGCTTAGAGATAGAACTAAAATTTTGAATGAACCTCCTATAGAACCCAGCATGCCCAAGAAAAGATCTGATTTCCTTTACTGTTTTGGGTATAGGAAGCTTGGAGATAAGCTCAATTTTAGCTTTATCAACCTCAATACCTCGGGATGAGACTATGTGTCCAAGAACTATGTCTTGTTGAACCATGAAGTGACACTTTTCGCAATTGAGAAGCAAATGCTTCTCTTCACACTTGGCTAACACAGCTTGTAAGTTAGTCAAACATGCATCAAAAGAGCTACCAAACACTGAAAAATCATCCATAAATACTTCCAAACTGTTTTCAATCATGTCGCTGAAAATGCTACGCATACATCTTTGAAAAGTAGCTGAAGCATTACATAGTCCAAAAGACATTCTTCTAAATGCAAAAATGCCAAAAGGGCAAGTAAAAGTTGTTTTCTCTTGATTCTCAGGTGCTATCTCTATTTGGTAATAACCAGAAAAACCATCAAGAAAGTAATAAAAATCATAGGCAGCAACTTTTTCTAACACTTGGTCAAGGAAGGGCAAAGGAAAATGATCTTTCCTAGTGGCGGCATTCAACTTTCTATAATCTATGCACATTCGCCAACCAGTAGAAATCCTAGTAGGAATTAGTTCATTTTTCTCATTTTTCACAATAGTAAACCCAGATTGTTTTGGAACTACATGAATGGGATTTACCCACTTGCTGTCTGCAATAGGGTAGATTATCCCCACATCAAGTAGTTTTAAAACCTCTGTTTTTACTACCTCTTTCATGGTAGGATTTAATCTCCTTTGCATCTCTTTAGAAATTTTGGTATTTTCTTCTAAATAAATCTTATGAGTGCACACAAGATGATTTATACATTTTATATCCGCAATTGTCCATCCAATAGCACCCTTGTACTGCTTCAAGACTCCCATTAGTTTTCCTTCTTGATCATGAGTGAGCTGGGCTGAAATCACCACTGGGAATGTGTTGTCGGGGTCCAAAAATGCATACTTTACGTTAGTGGGCAATGGTTTCAGCTCTAGTGTTGGGATTTCATCTTCTGAAGGTTTCAAACTTGCTGTCAATGGTGGGAGCTTCTCAAATTTAGGCCTCCATTTAGCTTCAAATTTATTTTCTGCATTAAAAACAGGAGAAACATTAATGAGGGTATCATCAATAATGAGATCACAAATATTTTCTAACTCAAACAATAAGTCAGTGGGCTGGTATGCCAAATAAGCCTCTTCCTCTAATATGCTTTCCACCAAATTGACCTCTTGTGCATCTTCCAAATTTTGAAGTTGCCTACAAAGGTTAAAAATATTCAGTTCAAGGGTCATGTTCCCAAAACTCAGCTTTAAAACACCACTCCTATAGTTTATCAATGCATTTGAAGTAGCAAGAAAAGGTCTCCCAAGAATCACAGGTGCTTGAAAAGAAGATTTTGGTGTCAAGTGAACATCCAACACAACAAAGTCTACGGGGTAAAAAAATTTATCCACTTGAACTAAAACATCCTCAACAACCCCCTTGGCATTTTAATTGACGTGTCAGCTAGTTGCAAAATGATTGAAGTTGGTTTTAATTCCCCTAAACCAAGCTGTTCATATACATTATAAGGCAACAAATTCACACTTGAACCAAGATCTAACAAAGCTTGACCAATTTTTGAACTTATAACACAAGCAATTGTAGGTGAACTAAAGTCTTTATATTTTGGTGGGTATTATTCTGAATTATGGCACTGACCTGCTCAGTAAGAAAAGCTTTCTTTTGCACATTTAAATTTATTTTGACAGTACACAAATCTTTTAGAAACTTAGTATAGGTAGGAATTTTTTGAATAGCATCCAACAAAGGGATGTTAATCCTAACTTGCTTGAATATTTTTAAAATCTCAGATTGGTGTTTATCTTTGTGCAAAGGAGCCAATCTTTGAGGAAAAGGAGCAGGTACAGAACATGTAATCTTTTCAATTTTAGTTTCAGCTTTTTCAACCTCACCATTTTCAGCCTCATTTTGTACAGGTTTAGAGACCTTACCAGCATTGTCTGAGCCTTGAGCTGGAATGTTCACCACCTTACCATTTCTTAAAGTGGTCACCGCTTTCACTTGCCTTACATTTGAACCCTCACCTCCTTCTTGAAGTGGCTGACTTTGTGGATTAGGTTGGGTTGTGCAGGAAATTTTTCTTTTTCTTGAAAACTCCAAACAGTAGTCATCTTTGTAAGTGTGCTCCGGATGTCGCTTATTGCTTGAGAATTCTGATTGTTAATTGTTGCAAAGTGCTGGACAACTGCTGTACCGTCTCCTCAAGTCCCTTCTTTTGCATTGGAGCAGCTTGAATTGTGAGTTGAGAGGGGCCTGGAGCCAAGGTTGCTGGAGCTACATGCTGGTCACCCCTCCAATAGAAATTTGGGTGGCTCTTCCATCCTGGATTGTAAGAATTAGAGTAAGGACCAGAATATGATTTATGTATCATGTTTACAGCATTAGATTGGTCCAACAATACTTCTTTGAAAGTAGGGATTGTGGGACATTCATTAGTTGTATGCCCATGATCCTCACATATACCGCACTTCTCAGAAATTCTAGGGACAGCATGCACTTTATTTACTTTTTTCAATTCCATGGCTTCCATTTTTCTTGACAACAAAGTTAACTTAGCACGCAAATCATCGTATTCCTTTAAAACATATTTTCCATGACCAGACTCAACTTGCTTAGACCTATCATACACATCAGTTGTATCCCAAGATTGGGCATTTTCAGCCAAATAATCAAAATATTCAAAAACTTCTTCGGGCCCTTTGTTGAAAAATTCACCATTACACATAGTTTCAACAAATTGCCTCATCTTTGGTTGTAAACCCTCATAGAAAAAACTAATGACCCTCCAGTTCTAATATCCATGATGAGGATATGCATTTAATAAGTCTTTAAAACGTTCACAATAATGAAAAAAATGTTTCTACATCTTTTTGACCAAAATTCATAATTTGTCTTTTTAAAGCATTGGTCCTATGCATTGGGAAAAACTTTTTTAGAAAATCAGTTTGCATTTCCTGCCAAGTCCCAATAGACCTTGGTCTTAAGGAGTTCAGCCAGGTTTTAGCCTCGTCCTTTAGAGAAAATGGGAACAGTTTTAACCGAATGACTTCTTCAGTGCATGTTCTATCCATGAAAGTTGAGCAAACCTTTTCAAATTCTTTGATGTGCAAATAAGGATTTTCTGATTTCATACCATAAAAATGTGGAAGTAGTGGAACCATTCCAGGTTTGAAATTAAAATTATTTGCATTTAAAGGTTGAATGATGCAAGAGGGTGAGCTTGTCCTAACAGGCTGCAAATATTCTCTAAGTGTCCTGTTAGGATTCACCACTTCCCTATCACTGTTTCCCTCATGATCAGCCATGATGCTATGAATATCAGATGATGATTCAAATGCTGGATTAAGATAAACAAATGCACCAGGGGATGAAGTTGATAATTCAGTCCTAACAAGTCTATGTGTGCTATCTCTAGTCCAAACAGACATGCAAATTTAACAACCCGAATAAAATAAAATCAAACAAGTAAAATGAGAGGAAAAAATATCACCCAAGCTGTGAAGAGGTTCACAGTACTACAAATGTCCTCTCGACAACAAGAGAATGTTATGATAAACACCAGTTGTTCCCGGCAACGGTGTCAAAAACTTGACTCGGTCTCAAATGTGCTTCCAAGTGTAGAAGTGTCAAGTTGTATAAAGGATAAGTCCAGGATCGTATTCCGCAGGGACAAAGGACTATCAAAGCATTTGTGAGATTTTAGTGTAAAAATTATTTTGACTAAAAGGGATGAAAAGTAAAAAAAAATGCAATGTGCAAAAGTTGAATTAAACTTGTAAGAATCAATAAAACAAACACTTGAGATGCAATTTTCGCTCATTTCTGATTTGAAGTTGGATTTACCTCTAGTTTCATTTTCTCTCAACCATTTTCTCATTTCAAGAGATTATGATCTGTTAATTAAACAATAAGTATACTTTTTAATATAATCAAGGTACTTGATAGATTGTACAATAAATGTAAAGTGAAAGAAAGCCATCAAAATCTTGTCACGAGTTCAAGCATCAATCGTGCCTTTACGTCTACGAATAATCAAGTTCAAGTACATAGAATTTTAATCCTTTTTATAGGCAAAATGAAATACAATCTATCAGGTTAATCATTCAAAATTCTATAACCTTGAGGAAAATCCAAACCCTAACAGTCATGAGTTACTCATTGAATCCCAAGCTAAAAATTTAGCCTATTATTTCTAAATTAGAAAAATGTATAAAAATGATGAACCCTAATATTTGGAATTACTATGTAAATAAATTACAAATGAAGAATAATAATGCTTAATGATAACAAGTATTGAAAAGAGAAATGAAAATAATTAAAGAACAATAAATCACCCAACCACAAAGACGACGCCCCAGAAAATCCAAACGAAGAACTAAAATAATAATGCGAAGATAAATAATCTGCTACCGGACGAAAATTCAACGCCAAGAATCTGAAATGAAAACAATAAAATGCCAAAACCAAAATTGCAGAACGAAAACAATAAAACAACGAATAAAAAAATAAACTGCAGCCGACGCCAAAGTGTGAAAACCCAAAAAGTAAATTCCAATTGTCGGCTGAAACCGAAAGCAATGAAACGAAAAAAAACAAAAGTCAAGTGAAAAAGTAAAACAAATGGGAAGAAGAAGTAAACTGCCGACTAAAAAAAGTATATATACCAAAAAGAATTCAATAAAAACTTCATTAATGCGGCCCCTCCTTTTTTTTTTTCTTTTTTTTTTCCTGCTGCTTCACCCCTCCTCAACTGCTCCTCGAGGCCACGTTAATTCCCATTCCAGCCCCTTCGTCCGTGAGTTGCTCGTGCGAGTGAATCTCCAGTCCTCATCATGCAAACGTGCGTGAGTGTTGAGGCCGAACGTGAATCCAGCTGTGTGTTAGTCTCTTATGAGTCCGAGTTCCTTTGCTTCTCATTTTTAAAATGCCCTACATCAATTGTTTTTTAAAAATACCCCTACAAATATTAAGATTTAAGTATTCACAATGAAGAGTAAAATTGAAATATTAATTCTGATGTGATTTTATAAATTACATTATAAATCAGTTTAAGTGCAAAATATCAGAATTTATCAATGAGTCAAGTACTAAAAATTATTGTATAATTAAGTGCTTAAATTAGTTTTTGAATAAACAATTTAATCACTTTAGCAACTTAATTATACAATTTTGACACACACACACACTCTCTCTCTCTCTCTCTCAATATATCTTGTATATCCTGGGGACAAGTCCCAAATCATGTATAAGATTTGCACAAGTCTTTTGTAAAAATATAGGCTCCACCAATAAACAACGAATTTTTTGTAGTGAAGTCTACTTTTTTTTTTATTTTTATAAAAGGTTATGTGAAACTTGTACATTTAAGAGAGTTTGTATATATTATCATTATTAATTTAGTTTCACAATAAGAAAACTGCTTATTTACAATCAATTTTTTTCAGTAAAATGACTATTTTTAACTAAAATGAGTACTATGTTTTCTTCACAAATAGTCATTTCATTAAAAATAATATCACAAATACTTTATCTTTTTGTTTTCTTCAACAACTTGCATAATTAAATACTCAAACTTTTGATTAGTTTTACCATGTGTCTCAATAAAAATATGTAAAGTATTTTCTAAGGGGTTCCTAGAAGAAGAAGATGCATGATACGGTGCAGGGTAAGCTCTAGGTGGCTGGGTGACTGCTGGTTTTCAGATTTTCAGCTAAAATTAAAGTGATTACGCCACCCCAGATTGTAGGTATCGAAGAAAGTTGCAAAAGACTTATTATAAATACCTAAGGCATTACATTGTTCCTCATACATTATCCCCATTTTAGCAAATATGTGGCACTCTTAAGTTAGGTGATCTACCCCACCACACACAAAATATGGTTCAAAGGACTCTACACGAGTAGTCATGTGTGTGTTGGTTTTAAATCCTTAGTTTTTAACACCTCTTAACTCCCTAGTAAGCATCTCAATTTTAGCTTTTAGGTTATCCTCTTCCCTAAGATGACAAATTCCATCACCATTTGGATTGCCAGCAGGCTGTGACCTATTTGTACTCTTAATAGTACTAGGTTCGGTCCAAGTGTGAGCTTTTTCAGCAATCTCATTGAGATATTCTATAGCCTCATCTGGGTTTTTCTACAAAAAATCACCATTACACATTATTTATATGAATTGGCGCTCTCTAGGTGTAAGTCCGTCATAGAAATAATTGACTAAATGCTAGTTTTCATACGCATGGTAAGGACACATATTCAACAACTCTTTAAACCTAATTGCGCCTGAACTTTTACTCAAAATAGTGAACCAAAAATTCTGAACAATTTTACTTGCAAGTATACAGGTGTTGTAGTACCTAACAGGGTCGAATCCACAGGGATTGACTTATGTGATAAAGAGAATAAAATTAAACATTGAGTTTAAAAGAAACGTGCAATCAAAAAGAGGAGATTACTGAGATGATGATTTTTAAAAGTAATAAAATATAAATGAAATGATAAAATAAATCAATATGGAGAATGACTAAGGTTTCGGGGATCCGTCTAATAATTTAGAAAATTGTTTCCAATTAATTTAGCTCAGTTAAACTAGAATAATGATTCCGTCTAACTGGAAAATTTAACAGTTAAGCCCAAGAAAACTAATCACTAAAGATTATGTTTGAATAATTGATGGTAGAAACATTCACAAACACATTTGAATATCACAGAGATTTTTCAAGCATCCAATGTATTCGAAAATCACAATTGATCAAGATAAATATATAGATATTCAAAGTTTCTAATAATAACACCAAAAATTCTTTCTAATCACTAAAGATTAAGTTTGAGCAATTAATGGTAGAAACATTAACAAATCCATTTGAATATCACAGGAACTTTTCAAGCATCCAATATTTTGAAAATCACAATGGATCAAGATAAATATATAGATAATCGAAGTATCGAATAATAACACCATTCAATCGATTAAACTCACAATATAAATTCTATTATTGATCCAAAATAACATCTAACTCATTAGACTTCACCTCTAACTCTCATCTGTTGTCACGGTTCTGTCCATGAACAGTTGTGGGCCAAAATTCATTGTGGGCTTGGATTGGCTCAAGCATGTGGTTGTGTTGGCTTGTGACCCTTTCTATTATTTTTTTTTCAAGTTAATATCAAGTCGGGGCCATGGCCCATATACTGTATTACATTTGTTGAACTGTCTTTATTTGTCAGTCTGGTTAAGTTGGCCTGTGGCCCATTAGTTAGTAAAAGGAGTATTTGTAGTGGAAGGATGAACATGTAAGGTACGCAGAAAATTAATAGAATTCTCATTTTCAAGTTGATCCTTATTCTTTCTCTCTATTATTCTAGAAGTTTCTCGCCCTCAAAGTGAGTTTGTTCATTCAATCCTTTGGCGTGTGTTACAAGTGGTATCCAGAGCCAATCTTTCTTTGGCATCGGCTTCATCAATCCGAGAAAATGGAAAAAATTATCTCATCGTTTCTCAGTATCAAAGAGCAAGTCAAAGAATCACAACAACATTTGGATACTATTTTGCAGACATTTAAAGATTTCAAGAACAACCTTGAAAATTTTCGCAGCAACGGTGCAAGGAGAAAAGAAATTAAAGGAACACTGGAACAATTTCAATGTAAACTTCAACTATCTGGAGCCCCCAAATTGCAAATTACAAGACAAAGAACAAGCAGTGCGATCTATTCCTGATGGTGAAATTATCAAATGTGAACTCAACATTCCCAAGGATGATATTCACCGAGATAGAGGGTACCATCGAGCTGTGTATGTGGGGATTCTTGCAGACATCACTTAGGTTTCACGATCTGGGTTGTGGATTTTTGACCCCGGAGGAAATGCTTTCCAGTTTTTCATCTTTGCACCCTCACTTCTCTCCCATGGTTATTTCCAAATGCCTCCATTCCAACATCACCAAATATCTCAAACCCTTTCCTCAATCGGTCTCACAACCCAGAAAAAGAAAACCCTCCCCTACCATCTATCGCACCCAATGAGCCCGGTATCCCCGCCGTGTTCGAAGAAGGTGCTCATCTCTCCACGACAATTGGTTCTTTGGCTCACACCCCCGGCAAAACATCCCTTTCCACCATCAGAAACTGAGATCTCTCTTCCATCGCAACCTCAAACCATCCATACGAATCGTATCCTGTCGGTGGAAGTCTTTTGGCAGTAGAGGAGGCCCGGTGCTTGGATCTCAAACCATCTCATTGTTCACCCATCACCATTGCTACAAATCGTATCAGTGATGAGAGCCTTGTCCCTGCACTCCACTACCTTGCCTGGCTCATTATCCCTTGCCGATGGGGTCAAAAGTTCCAACTCAAACTTCTAATGAACTTTTCCAAACCCCATTCCTTCCGCCATGAAAATGAGCTCCAAGGCCTCCGATGCCCATAGTGTTCCAACTACTCTATTCAAAGCTAGGGTTTTGGCATCGGAGCACAACATCTAGTTCAATGAAGATGAAGTTATTAGTAAAGAAGACCCTAACACTATCGTCCACATCCAAGATGAAAATCTGGGACGTAAGAAATTTTTCGCTCCCCTTATGTTTTTATTTTTATTTTTAAATAAACCTCATTCATTCATTCATAGAACAGTGTCTACAAAGTCTTCCTTGTTTTTTAGTAAACAGGAAGAAATAAAAGTCGGTGCCTCTTTATCCAAAATTTCTCTACTTTTGACTGTAAAGCTGCCTTAGCTAACCTGTGTGCTACTGTGTTTGTATTTCTATGTGTATACTGAACTGTCCAATTGGACCAAATACAAAGAATAGATTTTGAATCTTCAATTATGCTGCCATAGTAGGACAGGTCTTCCTTTGAGTTTTGTACTGCTTTCACAATGTTCTGAGCATCCCCTTCGAAAATTACTTTGTTGAGTCCCAAGTCCCTGCAAAGTTCCGAAGCTTTTCTAAGTGCCATGCCTTCTGCCACTTCTGGTTGATCCACATTTCCTCTCACCCCACTGTATGCTGCAATTACTTCCCCCTTTTCATCTTTGATGATAATTCCTATTCCCATCTGCCTAAGCTTGATGTCACAGGCTGCATCCCAATTAGCTTTAAATCTGTAAACTCCTGGTGGTAACCATTTCTGGGAAACTCCAGTTGTTACACGAATGCTTGACCTTCCTATCTTTACTATCCCCTCCTCAACTACATGGTATTCTCTCAGAAAATCTCTTGCTGTTCTAATGACATTCCTGGGCTGGCGAATTTGTTTTCAAATACATATCTGTTTCTTCATAACCACAAACCCCTCATTATTACTGCAACTTCTTCTGTCTCATTCTTGTTTTGCCTCCCTGCCAAATCCACCCATAACTTCATCAAATCAACTTCACTCACTATCCACTTCTAAGTTGCTCTATGAGCCTCGACCCACACATCACTAGTAGCATGACATTGCCAAAGGACATGCATGATTGACTCTTCACCCTTCAAACAGATAGGACATAAAGGATTGTCAGTGACGTTTTTTGCAAAGAGATTGCCTCTAGTAGCTAGTAGATTGTTCTCTACTTGCCACATAAAAGTCTTGACCTTTTCAGGGATTTTCATGTCTCATATAGACTTCCATCTTATATCCTTCTCCTCCTCCCTTGAAGACTCCCCCTTCACATCCTTCTTCCTGTTTTCTTCCAAGAAATAAGCTCTCTTGACTAAGAAGATTCCTTTCTTAGAGGGGCCCCATATCAACTTGTCCTCCACTCTCGTTTTGCTTATTGGAATACTACAAATGTGCTCAGCTTCTTCTTTGCAGAAAACTGCCTTAATAAGCCCTTCATTCCATTCCTCTAAATTAGCATTAATCAGGTCTCTGACTTTTGCATTAGCATTCAGAATCGAGATAGGGGATTGGACCCAAAAGGTTGAAGGGGTTTGCCGCCATTTTTGGCCCCATATGTTGATTTTTGCTCCATTCCCCACTTTCCATCTTAGCCCCTCTTTTAGAAGTCCCAATGAGCTCCAAATACTCATCCATATCAGAGAGGGAGCATTTCCCAAATTAGCTTCTGTGATAGAGGAATTTCTGAAATATTTCTCTTTACAAATCTTTGCCACCAATGCATTAGGACTATGTAGCAGTCTCCAAGCTTGTTTGGCAAGGAGGGCTAAATTGAAACTTGCCATATCCCTAAAATCCAAACCTCCCATTCCTTTGGCTTTCCCTATTTTTTCCCAACTCCTCCATTGAATTCCTTTGGATTTCTGTTGATTACCCCATCAATATCTTGAAATTATACCATTGATCACCTTACATAGCTTATTAGGCAACTTGAAAACACTAATTGTGTAAGAGGGTATGGCTTGTAAAACAACCTTAATCATGATCTCCTTGCCTGCTCTCGACAGGAAGCAGTTTTTCCAATTGTTTATTTTCTGCCACACTCTCTCCTTAAGGCATCTAAAAATGTTATATTTAGATTTACCAACCATAATGGGTAAACTTAAGTATTTTTCAAAACTTCCTTGTACTAGAGACCCCCTTTCCCTTAAGATCAAATTTCCATCCTCCACAGATGTGTTTGAACTGAAAAACACTGCAGTCTTTTCTTTATACAGAAATTGCCCTGAAGCTTTTTTATATCTCAATAACAGTTCTAGCAATCTCCTCCACTCCTCCACACTAGCTCTCCCAAATAAAATACAATCATCTGCAAACAACAAATGATTAACTCTATGTCCCCCTCTTGCCACTGTGACTCCTTTAGTAACCCCTAACAAATCTGAGTTGTTCAGCAATGAACTGAGTCCCTCAGCACACAATATGAACAAGTAAGGGGATAGGGGGTCCCCTTGTCTCAACCCCCTCGAAGGAAAGATTTTTGCCCCTGGCTTACCATTAGTTAACATTGAGTATGACACTGAAGTAATACAATTCATCACTAAATCAGTCCACTCATAGAACCCAAGCTTCTTCATAATTGTTTTCACAAAAGGCCACTCAATTCGATTGTAAGCTTTTGACATGTCAAGCTTGATAGCCATACTCCCTTTCTTCCCCTTCTTCCCCAACTTCATAGTATGCAAGATCTTATAAGCAATCATTATGTTATTTGTGATATTTCTTCCAGGAATGAAGGCACTTCGATTGCCTGAGATGATTTCTATTAAAACTCCTTTGAAGATGTTAACAAGCAGTTTTGACACAATTTTATAAAAAAACGTTACACAAACTAATGGGCCTGAACTCAATGACTACCTTGGGATCTTTCTTCTTGGGAATTAGAGCAATGTAGGTAGAGTTTACTGGGTGAAAGGGGGTGTTACCATTCAGGTGGTCAAGCATTACTGCACTCACATCTTCTCCCACTGTTCCCCAATGGCTCCGGAAGAAGCAAGCTCCAAATCCATTTGGCCCTGGGGATTTCAATAGTGCCATACTCATTATAGCATCCTCAATCTCCATCTTGCTAAAAGGCCTAATCAGATTATCATTTGCTTCACTAGAAACTCGAGCCTCTATGTGTTTCAAACTGTCTTCCAACTCTGTTGTGGTTGGCTAGGTTGAAGAGAATAAGTTCTCAAAATAATCTTTGAAAGCCTTACCAACCTCTTCTTGACCTTTGAAAATCCTCCTTTGCCCATCTTCAATCTATTTAATATGATTTTTTTGTCTCCTCTGGTTTGCACAAGCATGAAGTACTTGGTGTTCCTGTCCTCCAAAGCATACCAGTTTCTTTTGGCTCTTTATTTCCATTTAAGGTCCTCCTTCTCAAGTAAATCTCCCACCTCTTTCTGAAGATTCTTTATCTCAGCTGAGTTTAGGTTACTCTCTTCATCTTTTAGTTTCTTCAAAGCCTCAGTTTTTTCCTTTATTTCCTTACTTCTATCCTTGCTGAATTGCTTACTCCAACTCATCAGTGCCCATCTGCAGCCATCCAGTTGTTTTGTTATAGGTTTTTGAAGACCTCTCCTGCCTTCATTATCCATCCATGCCCCCTTAATAATTTCTTCACATCCCACTTCCTTGCCCCAACTTGCCTCATATCTGAAGACTTTGCTCCATTTCCATTTGTATCTGTCCCTTCTGTTCATAACCAACAGGATGGGCCTGTGATTTGAACACCTTGCAGTTAACACTTCCACCCAATAGTCCTGGAAAAGCTAAACCCAATTTGAGTTGGCTAGTGCCTTATCCAACCTTTCTTTGGTGAAAGTGGCATCTTCATGCTTATTACTCCAAGTGAACTTACTGCCTATCCACTTTAAGTTTGTCAGGTTCCCCTTCTCCATTACTCTTCTAAAATTTTCCATTAGTTTCTCTTGTCTCAGTCTACCCCCTACCTTCTCATCATGAGTTAGGATTTCGTTGAAATCACCTAACACACACTACCCTTGGGACTCTTTTGGCTTAAGAGATGATAACATATCCCAAGCTTCAGCCCTTATATGAGTTTCAGGATGGCCATAATAACAGGTCAGCAACCACCTCGATCTATCCTCCTCACATGATATCCATGCATTTATGTGCCTTTGGGTGTAATTCATCACTTCTAGCTGGACTCTACTGTTCCATAGGAGTGCCAAACCCATTTTAAGTTCCACGGGTTCTACCACAAAACATCATTCACACTTCAAACTCCTTTTCAAACCAACAAATTTACCAGCTTTTAGTCTAGTTTCCATAATGAAAACTATGTTGGGTTTCTTATCCTCCACCATTTGGCAGAGATCTTGAACTGTCTAGGGGTTCCCAAGTCCCCGACAGTTCCAACTTACGGTCTTCATTGAGATTGGTGGGGCTGATAACCAGCCTCCACCAGTAAAAGTTGATAATTCATCTCAAATCCTTCCTTGCACATCTGCCCTTTCTTCCTCTTCTTTAAATCTGCCTCTACCCCCAACTCCTTTTCCTTCCTTTTTTTCCTAGTGATATACCCCTCTCCCTTGTATGTATCCTCCCCTTCCTCTCTAATTTTCCTTTTCCATTTACCCTTCAGCTGAATGTTACTGGTAACCATGCCCTTATTAGTTATGGTTTTTCCCACATGTTCCTCTTCCATCCTTGTTGGTACTATTCTACCCTTTTCCCCTTCCATTCTCTCTTCCTCCTCCCCATAATGGTTAACCTGCCCTTCATTTTGACTAATCCCACCTTCCATGCTCTCTTCCTCTCCTCTACCTTCTTCCTCCGAGTTATTCCTTCCCTTAAACTCACCCTCACCCTCAGTCTTGTTTTTATCATCCTCTACCCAACCTGCTTCCTCACTCTCTACTCTCCACTTTCTATCCACACCCCCTTCTTTGATTTTCACTTTGGGTCTCATCCTTGTTTCAGCCCTTAGCCACACTCCAAACTGCATCTTCTTACCCCCTTCTCTTCGCATTCCTTTGTGCCATGCATTATGCAGCCACACTCAAAGCAGAATCTGGGCAACTTTTCATATTTCACAGGGATCCACAGCTTTTCATCTTTCATCATGATAGTCCTACCTCTGGCCAGGGGTTTCTTAAGATCAATGCTGATAAGGACCCTTAGAAACTTGCCCCACCCACTCCCATCCTCTTTTACATCCACCTCTTCTACTGTGCCTATAGTTTTTCCTATATATTTTCCATGATCCTCATTCATACACACTAGGGGCATATTATGCATTTGGATCCAAGAACTTTCCTTCTCAAACTTCATTTTCTGTGGAGGTGTAAATACATCAAACAGTTTCAAGGCTAAAAGGTGTGAGTCAAATAGCCATGATCTTCCCCCCCATACCCTCTGCTTGTCTGCCTGGTTAGCAAACGTTATGGAGAATGTGTTATTACCTATCTCAGCAAACTTAGCAGGTTTGCTAACTCTCCAGACCCTCTTCATAGTTTCCTCAATGACCACCCTACTAATACTTCTCTCCACACATAGCTTTCCTACTAAGCTATAGTCCCCCTTGAAGCATATTTCCTCATTGACAGATTCTTCAATGGCTATAGCTTCCCCTTCCTCCTCCATCAACCAAAACCTCCCCCATTGTTCCTCCATCTCGTTCATCACCAAAAGAATCTCTCTCACCTTCTCACCTGAAGCTGTCTCTGCAGTCACAGCTGCCTGAACAACTCCCAGGTCATTGTCACCTCCGTAAACCATCGTGCTCTCCTGTCACTCTGCAACGTAACCACCCGTTTTTTGCTACGTACTCTCCCTCCCACCACAATCCCGTTAGGAAAGGTGTGATCCCCCCCACTTCACCTTAGCCTCCCACTAGGAAAGACAGAGAGAAGAATCAATGGCCTGGTTCTTTGAAAGGCTTCATTTGAGTGGCGTAATTTCGCTTCCCTTATGTTTGATGTATTGTCGATAAGGGATATTGCAATCTATGATGGAGGAGATAGTGTGGTCCTACGGGAAGTTTCTTGCCATTCATCTGTTGAGCATATT
>QEOT01008603.1:2655-26100 GCA_003123785.1 Pterocarya stenoptera | reverse complement strand
ATTTTTGTATTGTATTAAATTCTGGTACTTAGTTATCTGACCTAATCTTTCCGCTGCATTATATTTTGTACACGTGTTGCATTTCACACACTCGGCACGTGTCGTTGGGGTGCGTGACCATGTTGTCATCATCCCGGGTGTCTCGATTTCCGTGCTTGTCCGTACATAGAAGTTGGGGGCGCCACAGGGGTGATATTCATCTTCTGGACGAGAAGATCACTTGGCAGGGGATTCTTTTTACAAATGCTGCTAGAAAGGGTAATTTGCTGCCCTTTCACTGGGTCCGAGTTGTAAATGTTAAAGAGTTGAGTGCAGCCCATAAGGTGTTTGTTGGAATGCTAGATAAGAGTAGTAACTAGACCTTTTATCCTGTGACGTGCCTTGCTAGGATTAACTTGTGTGCACTATCTTTCTTGTTGTTGAGTTATAAGGGAAGTATGCTCAAAATGGGTCAGGAGAATCATGAATTTGTTTCAAGGTGTATCAATGAAGACTTGGGTTTTAAGGGTAATAAAGCACTTGCAACATGCAACAATGATAAATGCCTTCTTCACTGGCATACCCTTGAGTATGAGCAGGTTCAAATGTTTGAGTATGCATCAGTTATAAATGCACCAGTTAGTGAAGTCAAGAAGGTTAAGGATAAGAAATCTCTTTGTACTCGGCATTTTGTTGGGCTTTCTGGTTTTTGCTTGGGTGATGTTGCTACTAGAGGTTGGCAACCTACTACAGTAATAGGAGAAAAAGATGGGCATGAGAGGCTAGGACTTGTCATTAATGACAAGAGCAATACAAGGGTGTACTCATTGTATTCATGGAATATTATGGGGGGTGGATACGTAGAGACAAGTGATATGAATCGTGTCAAAATGATTGGGCAAGAAAGCACTGGATGGTTTTTCTTGTAAAGGGACACATTTTCTTGGATTGCATTTCCTGCATAGGGGGACCTTACGAGTCATTGAGGGAAAAACTGGTGCTAATTTATGGAGCTGTAATACAAGATGTTGCCAATCTAGGTGTTCTATTTACAATATTAATATGCAAGCATGAGGGTGTCAGTCGTATTAGTGCTCAAAAAGCTACTCTTCATCTTAATGACATACTATTTCTTGCCAACTTTGTTATGTCATCAAGATCTATTAGGAGTTTCAAAAATTTTTCATCAAATTGCCATGTTGAATTTTCTTTTGGAGGCGACCACTTGGGGGACAAGTTTAGCATTTTTTTTTTACACACCAATGGTTCAATTTACAATTCCTGCCTAGTTATCCCAATTGGAAGTTTCTACACGTGGGTCCTTGGTGGGGTAGCAAATATTGTTAAGGCAAGTGAGCCGAGTTTAAGTGGGCTGGGAAGGCAAGTCTACGCAATTGCAATGGGAATGGATAAGCGAAGAGTGAAAGTACTTGCCATAGAGTATGCTGCATTTATAAAAGCCTTACTAATATTTGGGAAGACAACTTAGCTATGAAGCAGTCCTTAGTTGAAGGCCAGTTCAAGTTTAAGGCTATCCTCATTGTTCTCAATAGGACACCTTTTAAGTTTTTTAGCACATGGAAGAAGCTCTACAATATTAAGCTGCATGTACTTCTTGTCTTTATGATGGACAACTAGGAGGAGCTGATTTCCAAATACCTTGGTGTTGTCAAGGGTGTTGTGGATTCTGAGAACCGTCCATTGAACAATTCCATTGAAATGCTACAGCTGGACCAAATCTTCAAGGTTTTCCACAAGAATTTGACCATGAAATGTGCCGACATACTATTTGAGATTGATGAGAGCAGGGAAGCGAGTAAGCCTAACCGCACCTTGTGGACAAGGTGCTTTGAAGGGGAAGGGTTTGTCACAGTTTTGTCCATGAACAGTTGTGGGCCAAAATTCATTGTGGGCTTGGGTTGGCTCAAGCATGTGGTTGTGTTGGCTTGTGACCCTTTCTGTTATTTTGTTTCCAAGTTAATATCAAGTTGGGCCATGGCCCATTTATTGTTGTTAGATTTATTGAACTGCCTTTATTTGTCAGTCTGGTTAAGTTGGCCCATGGCCCATTAGTCTGTAAAAGGAGTATTTGTAGTGGAAGGATGAACATGTAAGGTATGCCGAAAATTAATAGAATTTTCATTTTCAAGTTTAGCCTTCTTCTTCCTCTCTATTATTTTGAGGTTTCTCACCCTTGAAGTGAGTTTGTTCATTCAACCCTTTAGGGTGTGTTACATCTGTCTGCATTTTGGAGGAAGGAGGAAGGTTGGGCAGCCACAGTTGGGCTTTAAGCTCTACAACCGCACTGCCCTGCTTTCGTCTCCCCCAAACCAAAATGACATCTTTTATTCCACAAACTAAAGAAAAACTAAAACCAAAAATAAAAACTGGCTGCCAAACTATGATCTCGAAAACTCTAATGAATTTCTCGTCCCTTTACAAGCCCTTAGATAGGCTTCAAATTTTTATTCCGCTGCCTGCTTTCGGCGTCCACGTTCTCACTGGCAGTCTCTCCGAAATTACTCCAGTTGGTTTTTTGCGTGCATGATTGTTTGTGTCTCACTGAGTGAGGTTGTTTCTCCGTGTCTTCCGCTCCTCACCAAAAGCAAGAAGATAAATATGCTTGTTTCTTCCTTTTCATTTCCTCCTTTGGTTCAGACTCCACGTGAGGTCCTCTTTATATCATTCATCACATAAAGACATTGGTGACCAAATTGAAGATCCCAAGTCAAAAAAATTGAGACTTGGAATGGAAAGACTATTGGGTGGGTCCCAATAGGCAGAAATCAGCATTAGGAGTGTAAAAAAAAACTGATAAACCGGAAAATGGACTGGACCGGACCAAACCGGTGGGTTTGGTCTGGTCCTAAGTTTGGTTTGGTCCGGTATCGGTTTTAGCTTTCTTAAAACCGGTCAAAATCGGTCCCGTTCCAATTTTTCTTTTTTAAAAACAGGATCGGATCGAACCGGACCGATTCATATATATTATAATTTTTTTATATTGTATATAATTTTTATATATAATATATAATTATATATAAAATAGTTTTGTATTATATGATAAATTATTAATTAATATAATATTAAATTTTAAAATCTTATATTACTATAGTCTATTGTATTAATAGTTATACTAATACTATATCACTATATATTATAATATACTATAATATATCACTATATTATATATTATAATATATCACTACAGTCTATAATACAATTATAATATACTACAATATATTATCACTATGGTATTATCTACTATAATATACTATTATATATATTATATAATTTATATATATTATATAATTTATAATATAGTATATTAAAACCGGAAAACCGGACCGAAACCTGTAAAATCGAAAGTATCGGTTTAGAAAATAACCGGTACAAAATTAATTTTTAAAATTACAAATCAAACCACACCAGTTACACCCCTAGACAGCATTCTTGGATTTTCCTTCGAACATTTTATCCCGTAGCCTTTTTAGTCGATTATGTAAGGAATTGTAAAACAATTGGGTCCCGCATGTCTTTCCTTTCTTTTAATTGTTCTGGCTTTGCGTGAGGTGTCTTTTTCTTCTTTCTTTTTGTGCTTCCGTAAATCAAAGCAAACTGCATGCTTTGCGTATTCTCCCTTTCTTTTGGTTATTTTTCTCCCCTTTTGTATTATGTCTTTGGCCTATATGAAAAAGTAAAAGCTAGAAAAGGTAATAAGAATAATATAATATTAAATTTGTATTGTGCATGTGAAGAAATATTATTCAATTAAATCACAAGTTATAAAATTAAGCATAAATCATGCTATTAATCAATTTAAGTCACAACTCGAATCTATATCTCTTAACCATGTATCCATTTAAAACTAATAATAATGTAATAAAATAATTAAAAATATATTGATTCTAAATGTATAAAATATGTAATAATGCAGCTCAATCAACTATAGAAAGTCGCAACTACTTCCTCAAACTCCCTAATGTGTAAATAAGTATTTTCATTCTCTAAACCAAAATCAAGTAGGCAAGTGTTGGCTGGAAACATGATGCATGATGGTGTGAGTGTGCATGTAGGGTGGAGGTAATCTTGAAGAGTTTTAGTATGTTGATCTTTGTGTTCAAATTTCACTCAATTTTTCGAGACTAGATGGATTGTCAAATAAAGGATTAAAAAAATTGATTCTAACTCTAGCACAGGCCTACGAGCAAACCTACCCAAGGTGTCTCTATATTTGTGCATACAAGGTAAAAAAAAAAACTAAAAACTAAAAAAATGCTATGAAATAAAAAGAAAAGAAAAAAATGCAACAAACTGAAAGAGGGAACGAAGTTACCACCTTTATATGCTGCTGGAGTAAATTATGTCTTGTATTGATTCTTGCACTATACTCCCCGGCAACGGCGCCAAAATTCGATTACACCCAAACTACTACTCGGTGTAATAGTATAGTTTAGGGTGTCGATCCACATGGAGACGAAAGAAACACTACAAGACGTAAGCTTAAAGGAAAAGATCAAATGACAAGAATATGAAAAGTATTTTGAATTCTACCTAAAACGGGTAATTAAAATGAGATTAAGACATGGATAAAAGGCAAGTAAAGCTCCGGGTTTCCATTAACGGTATCCAACACTTTGACTTTTCTAATCCAAACTATACACACAATTAAGAATTATAACACCAAATTTCTAATTGGAAGATATGACAATATGCTCATCTAATTTCACAAATTTAACTCTAGAATCTATTCCCCCATTTACAAACCACAGTTTTCATATATAAAAATGAATATCAAATCTAAAGACGACATTATGTTCACAAATAATAGTGTCACAAAAGATCACATCCATGGCATGAAAAACCTGTTTAAATCACAGTCATATATTTATAATCCTATAGCTTAACAAAATCAAACCATAGCAAGATTTAATATAATTGTCTCAAATTTATAATATCCAAAACAAATAGAGAATTCAATCCTAGAATCTTAAACAATAAGACTTAATTTGTGAATTGAAATATAGTCAAAACATTTTTACCAATCAATTTCTGTCATAGGCTTTACCTAAACTATAGTTCTCTATTGGAGCACCCTAAAATTATATTCTTTTTTTCTCCTTCAGCCATGTACGTCCTCCCTTCCAAACCCTCTATCTTATTTCTTGAAAGTCAGCCCACGTTGAAAATGAAAAGTTCTTATTACTTGAAGGTCTTGCTCAATTCAAAAGTTATGCTTTGTTGAAAACTCTTAGGAATTATAACAATTCAAAAATTCCTTTGAATTTTACTAAGCTTTAGTTTTCTCTTTTATGGATTCTGAAATTGAACATAAAAATGTGCTTCAAAATATCTAAAATAAATAGAACCTAAGTTCAAAAATGCAAATAAATTTTTATGATTTCTATTCAACATTTTAGTCAAATAATAGGGTATTTACAGTGCACTTTCGTACACTCATCAAGCCTTTAATGAGGCGTGGCATCCTGGGTCAGGCTTTGACAGAAGGTAGTAGAACAGTCACTTCCCACAGATTCCGTCGGAGGCATGGGTGCTATGCATGATCTCCATTGGTTTGACGGATACGGCCCTTAAATGTGAGGAATTCCTACAGAATGGAGGCAGAATTGGTGGGTTTTGTCTGCCAAAGTTGACACGGGCCTGCTGGCTTTGGGGCTCATGGGTTGGTGGGTCTTGTATGGTTCATGGGCCAATTGCATTGATTGTTTTGGGTGCATTGGAGAGATGCAACTCAAGTCAGGATGGGTTTTAGTGTCTCAGTTAGGCCCACCCCAGAGGAGGGGATGAGAATATACGCTCCAACATTTATCTCTCATTTTAAGCCCTAGGGTTTTGGATAGATTAGTCTAAGAAAGCTAACTCCTTTTAACTTCTGTTACTTTTGTCAACTAGCATGCTACCCTAGAATTCAGCAAAGTTAGAGAGCATTCTAAACCTAAAAATGCAGCGATACTACCAAACGTGATAACTTTGCACTT
This sequence comes from Pterocarya stenoptera, assembly GCA_003123785.1. Taxonomy (NCBI): domain Eukaryota; kingdom Viridiplantae; phylum Streptophyta; class Magnoliopsida; order Fagales; family Juglandaceae; genus Pterocarya; species Pterocarya stenoptera. The sequence continues at coordinate 20,125 of QEOT01008603.1, read as the reverse complement.
CAATTGTCATACATACAAAACTTGTACAGCAGATAGACAAGGTGAGATAACACACATCGTTTTCATAAAATGAAATGAGGATATATAAGAGTAGATGCCTTTCTTTTTTCTTTTTTAGGATTCAAAACACGAATTGTATGATAATTTTAGGGTCATTGCCAAATAAGAATAAAATGCAATGGGGATTAATATATCCTAAGAATGTTAAGAAATTCCATTTTACATCGATCATCTAAATTTATTGCTTAGAGTGTAATACAGATAGACACTTAAAGTAGGTATAATATTATTTATTAAGCATTTAATAATGTCTAATTAAATATTCAATAAATATTATGCAACTCACATTATGCATCTATCTCTCATTTTAAGCCCAAAAGTTTTTGAAAAAAAAAAAAAAACTATCCAAAAACTCTAAGAAATCTAACTTATTCTAAATTCTATTACTTCTGTCAACTTGTATGCTACCCTAGAATTGAGCAAAGCTAAGAGCATTCTAAACCTAAAAATGCATCGAGTCTGTAGCCAAACGTGATCTCTTTGCACTTCAGTTGTCATACATACAAAACTTGCATAGCAGATGGATCACAAGGTGATCATCAGGTGACACACAAATCGTTTCATAAAATGAAATGGTGATAAGAGTGTGGATGCCTTTCTTTTTTGTTTTTTAGGATTCAAAACACGAATTGTGTTATATATATTTTAGGGTCATTGCCAAATAAGCATAAAAGAAAAAACTCCTCGCCGGTAAGGTGAAAAACTTGACATTACACCAGCCAATAACATTTCGACAAGTAGAAGACTTATGTGATTTATTGCGTGCTCTAATGCATATAATCAACCCTCTCATTTATCTCCCCTCCCCATTCCCCTCTCCCCCGACGCACAGTACTTTCGTATTTTTTCCCTCTCAGACTTCGTTCTTATACATCGACCCCAAAGGACTCTCCTGACTGCCATAGTACTCATGTAATTATATATATATATATATATGAAGGCTTTGTTTGGTAGCTAAGAAACGTGAGGAAACTGACGGAAATGGATTCTAGAGAGCGTACTATAATCTACTCTGCTTTTTTCCCGCTCCCTTTCCAGTTGAGTCCTAACATGATAGTAAGGAAAAGGAAAAATAACAGTTATAATAATATTATTTATTAAATATTCAATAAATATTATGAAATTGTAAATCTATCTGTTCTCATTCTAAGCCAAAAAAGGTTAGAGTAAAAAATTTAAATAAGCAAAAACTCTGAATGTAAGGAATTTAAGGTCTCGTATACTTTCAAAGATAAAATACAAAATTTTGAAAACTTTTCTAAGTTTTTGTACGGTTAGATAGTCTGTGAAAACAAACGCTCATTTTATATTTCAATGTTTTCATCTCACTCGGTCTCTCCTTACTTCCATATTGTTCACTGATTTTGAAACTAACATAATGTTCTCATCTCTCTATGTTTCTCTAGTGTTGTCCTTTCGGCAAAAGCCCCATCTTCCAATATGAGCAATGCTACACGATCTCCACAACCTCCACACACCATATTTTTTTAAACTTTTAAATTTTTTAATATTTTTAAAATGTTTATTTTGAGTTTATTCTTTTTAAACTAATTCAATGCTTCTATTCATTATTCATATATGAAATATTTGATAAAAGAAAAATAAAATAAAAATTAAAGAAAGTGTGGTATGTGGAGGTTGTGTAAATTTTTTCTTCTAGTATATATTCTACAAAGATTTGTAAAAGATTTACGCCAGATTTGCAGAGAAAAAATAATTACGTAAATAAATAAACAAAGGAATCAGAAAAAGAAGGAAAACGTGCTCATACGAACGCCCAAGAAAACTTCTCAACTGTTGATGAGCAATGCTACACAACCTCCCCAACCTCCACACACCATATTTTTTAAAATGTTAATATTTTTTTAAATTTGTTTTTTAGTTTATTCTTTTTAAACTAATTCAATTCTTCTATTAATTATTCATATATTAAATAGTTGATAAAAGAAAAAATAATAAAAATTAAAAAAAAGTGTGGTGTGTGTGGAGGTTGTGTAGATTTTTTTCATGAGGAATCTAATGGGAATGCTCTAAGCTCCGGCAATTGAAAAGTTATAAGCTAGGGAATAAATTAGATATATATATCTATATTTATTTATATATTTATCTACTATATATATAAACGCGAATGATAGATAAACAGTATTTTCGTCTAACATTTTCTTTTTCAATTTTACCCCTGCTTTATATTTGTTTTCCCTTTGTCCTTGATTTCTGTAATCTTCTGTTCATATTTTTACAGTTTTACGTACCCTTCTTTTGCCGACTACTTTTTTGGTCTTCATCTTCATTCATTTTCTTTTATTCCTATTTTTACGTTTTTATCCCTCCATTTTATTGGTATATTTACATATTTGTCCTTAGTTTTGTTCCATTCTTTACATAACCGACTTACTTTTTGGTCTTTTTCTTTGCTATGCTTATCTTGTTGCTTTATCTATTTGCCCACCGTCTGTATATACAATTTTTGGTTTTCTTGAAACTACAATTTTATCTATTTATCAAAATCTCTAGAAACTTTGTTCTCTGCTTCTCACGGTTTGTATCATCTGGTATGATTTCTTATTTTCCTTATTTTGAGTTAAATTTAGTTAAATTTTTTTGATTGCTTATTACACAATTTGCTCACAGAGCACTTAGATGTAAAAAAAAAATTACGTACGCTCCAATGAATGTATGGAAAACATTACAAAAGCCAAACAAGAACAAAGCCAAACAACAAGAACAATTGAAATTGTTTGTTATTCACCGCTCTTATTTGTTGTTCAAGCTTCCATTTGTATGCCCATTTCTATGTTACATTAGAAGATACTAACGGTTAACCTATACAATATCCCGAAAAAAAAAAAGAACAAAGTAAAAGTAAGATCCAGATATGAAACAATATTACGGTGACATGTGGAAAAGAAATAAATTCAAAAAATGTAGTGCATGTGTAGATCTAAAGAGATTTTTTAAATTCAGAAGAAAACTCATGCTGAAAGAAAAAAAAAATCAATATATATCTAAAAACATTAAACTTTTCAAAACCCACGAATTACACATGTACAGATTACATCCAAACAAATATGGTAAAATATGCTAAAATAAGAGAAAAGTATATATAAAAACAGAAATAAGAAGATAAGAATATTTTCAAATTTGGAGAAAAGAACAAAGCCAAACAATAGGAACAATCGAAATTATTTGTTGCTCACTGGTGTTATTTGTTCTTCAATCTTCGATTTATAAATCTGTTACTGTGTTGCATCAGAGGTTGCTAACTGGTAATATTTTCAAAAATTAATATACAAACACAAATAATAAAAAAAAAAGTTTCAAATCTACCAAAAAAAAAACAAGAAAAAAAAATCTACATGTTACAAATAAACTCTCAAATATGAGGTGGAAAAAAAAAATGCTAAAATTGTAGAGGAAAATGTATATCGAACCAAAGGAAGAGAAAAATATATATAACCAGAAATGAGAAAATAAGAACATTTTCAGATGTGGAGAAAAGAGGTTTGGATCTGTAAGGGTTCGTAAAAAAATAAAAAAAAATAAAAAAACCAAATATCTAATGAAAAAAATGATAACAAGAAAAAAAAAAGGCAGATATAAAAAACAAAAAAGATTTTTTGACTAACGAAAATGTAAGGAAAAGAGAAGGAGATAGACGAAAAGCGAGAAGAGGAGAGAGACAGAAGAAGAAAGTTGAAAAACAAGAAGAAGGGAGAGATCATACATGATGACTTCAAGTATATGAAGACTTCTTCATATTTATAAAAGAAACAAAATAGAAATAAATCGACTTAAATAAAAATATACACCAACTCGGATCTGTAGGAAGAAAAACATTTAAGAGGAAAAAAAAATATGACAAAAAAATGAATATTGAGTCCGTTCTGAAGATCTATAAGGAAAAAAAAAAGACACCACTTAAATCTGAATACCAGCTCTTCAAATATATGAAGATCTATTCAGATCATAGAAAAAAATAAACCAAAGATAGACCAACTTAAAAAAAAAAAATTACATTGATTCCTATCTGTATGTACAAAACACCAACAACGCTGAAAAAGCAGAAAATAAAACCATTTCCAAAAAAAAAAAAAAACCTACAAACTAACGAAAAAGTAAAGATAAAAACATGAAAGAGAGAGAACGAGAAAGAGAGAGAGAGTGGAGAAGAAGAGTCCAGAAGACTGATGTGAGAAGTGAGAAAAATTTGAGAGAAATGAAGGTGTCGGCAATAGCTGTGAATGCCAACCAAGCTAAGGACAATACTACAGCTCCCGCTGGGGTCTAGCATTGTTTTTTCATGTGTATTTTTTTAAGTTATTTTTTATATAGATTTTTTAATATTTTTAAAAAATAAAATAAATTTAGAATATCATTAAAAAAATACTTCCTTAATCATGAAGTAAAATAAAAAAGAATTATAATTTTTTATTTTACTTCATGATTAAAGAAGTATTTTTTAATAATATTGTGAATTTTTTTATTTTTTTAAAATATTTAAAACTGTAAAAAAAATTATATAAAAAAAATTTTAAAAAATACATAAAAATACACTTGCTAGACCCCAGTGGGGGATCTAGCATTATTCACCAAGCTAATATCGCTTTTTTGGTTCAGTAGTACTCATGGAGATTAAAAGTTGTCTTATCGGTATATGGGAGTACTGAGTTGTCATCCCAATAAAGCTTAATCAATAAATCCAATATTCACTTTTTTAATCATTAAAAGGTGTCGGCAAGAGCTGCGTCTGGATTGTATGGATTCACAATTCACTTCAACTCATGTCATTATTACAATTTTTTTAAATTTTTATATAAAATATAATAGACAATTCAACTTTTTCAAATTTCAAAACAATAATAATAGTAAAAATAATATTCTAATAATATTTTATTTTACTATTCACAAACCAACTCAAATCATTTCAATTCATCTCTGAAATGAATACTATTCACAAACCATCTCAAATCATTTCAACTCATCTCTGAATAATATTTTATTTTACTATTCACAAATCATTTCAACTCATCTCTGAAAAATTTTTATGCTGTAATTATAAAGATATGAGCATCGGACAGCCACGGTAAGCATTTTATCTCATCATTTTAAATGATAATTTTTTACATGATAAATATAATATAGTAATTATCAAAATTAAGCAATAATAATATTCTCATTAATTATAGTTGTCGAGTCTATCAGAAAAATAGAGGACGACACTGGATGCATAACAATTGTTGTCTTTGGACTGATGGTAGAAGAAATACTCAATTCTACAGTTGTTGATCTCTTCGGACACACGGGGGAGGTAAAATATATATTTATAAATTTATTCAAAAAAACTTATTGTATTATGTTTTATATTTTTTCAATATTACAGGAGTACCTACCATATTTAGCAAACATTGCAAGTACAGCTTCAGAAAAGAAATGAATTATACACTTGCGCTCAGAAATGAATCAACATGGACAATTACGCCAGAATAAGCTCAACGTGCTCTCCAAATCAAGCTACATCATAAGCACTCTAAATTTCTTTTTGTTAAATTTCTCACTATTGTAATTATATACTTAAATAGGATGCTGACTTGTATGTAAAGTTTATATTTATTTCTTCACTTTTAAGTTCGTATAAACTTCTAACTGTTGCAATTATATATTTAAATAAGACGCTGACTTGTATGTAAAGTTTATGTTTATTTTCCTTATTTCTATCATCTGGGCATACGTGCAGCACACAATGCATGCCCTTATTAGTATATATGTAAAAAAACAAAGTTCGAGCGATACATGAGCAGTACTCAACTTTCTTAACATATATTATACATGGTATATTATTATGGAACAATGCAGTACTGATTATTTGACTCGCTCGAATATATATATGTGTGTACACATGATGGCCATCTTGCTCTGCGTCCATGGCGATACATCGGATATATAGATCATGATCACCCATCATGCTTTGCTTCAACCTGAATGTGAAAACCATTTCCGAATCCTGAAGTAAGGGACCGAATCACCTCGCCTCCCTTGATTGCAGTCCATCTATATATATATAGGAAAATACAGAATCATATTCGTAATTAGTTTTAATTGCAAAATAAATAATGTGATCGAGTAGTACTGCTGCATGTGCATGATGTACGTATGTATACGTACGCACGCGTATATAATAGAAATTAAAGTACGTACCTGTATTTCGTGACCAAGGCATGAAAGAAAACAGCCATGAGAACCTTGCTGAAATCTGCTCCTGCACATGACATCATGCCTGCCCTGAATGGTATGAAATTCTTGGCTGTGACGTTCACAGAGATGTCCTATAATATTAACAGTTCTTCTAGGGGTACACGGCCCGCGTACCGTTTGCGTAATCGGCTGCTACGTCAGCCGATTTAAATTATTAAAAAAAAAAAGGAAAAGAAACTTGAATTCGGTCTTTGGTCAAATGCCCTCACTCAGCGCCAAAATCAAATTCTCTTCGCCTCCATCCACATCATCCTGTCAAAGCAGATCTTGCCATCGAAGGTGAACGTGGCGTCGAAGCAGATCGTGCCGTCGAAGCTGAACGTGGCGTCGAAGCTGAACGTGCCATAAAAGCCCATCGTGTTTTCGAAGCTGATCGTGCCGTCGAAACCCATCGGGCGGTCGAATCTAATCGTGCCGTTGAAGCTCATCTTGCCGTCGAAGCCTTATTTGTGCCGGTGGGGTACCCCTGTTAGAAAAACTACCGTCGTGGGTACATTTGGCCTCTATTTTATGATGCAGTTTTTGCAACAATGTGCCTCTGTTTGATTCAGTTTTTGCTTCTATTTGCCTCTGTTTGATGCTGTTTTTGCTTCATTGTTGCTATATCTTTGATTATTTGAACAATGGGTATACTGAATATTGAGTGTATATTTCTAGTTTGGAAAATGCTATTGGTTTTTAGTTTTTGCCTCTGTTTCTAGTTTTTGCATAAAATGCCATTGCATTTCTTTACATAATCCGTGGGTTTTTTTGCCGTGGGTGGGTTTTTAGGTAGTAAAGATATACTGAGAGTAACTTTTATTTGTGATGTTTTGCACGTACAAGGTAGTGCTTTTGAGCTAAGTTAAAGGATGCATATACTTGTGGGAGATTGGAGTGATCTGCAGAGAGAGTTTCTGAGCATAAAATGATTTGCATAGAGTTAAATAAAAGGATGCATATGGAATCTGCAGAAAGTTTATGGTTGTTCATATTTGTGGTTGCCTCAGGGGGTGTTGTTTCTAGTTTGATGTTTTGGAAAGTTTGCTGTGTGTATATACATCTTGAATAGAAATTGTGTCCAGCATATGTGATACATGTGGATTTTTTTTCTTGATTTTTTTTTTACTTTATCATTTGTGTCCAGAATTTGTTCTTGTTTTATATTTTTACTTTTATCAATTTTTTCCTTGCGAGTGACTATTTGTTTCCTTCATGCCTTAGTTATATTTTCTTTATTGAAAAATGAGAAGATGGGATAAGGACATACCGTCAACTTGTCCAAACTTCACAATGCACGGTTACGGATCAATTCCTACGGGGTCACCTGCTTTGTTGCCATATCCAAATGGTTACCAATATCCAAGCAACATTCAAGTGGTGATGTTACTATGCTCTTGTAGTTTTTTGTTGTTTTTTTTGGAAGTTTGGTTTTCTTTTAAAAAATATTCAACTGTGTGTAGTTTTATTTTTTTAAGTTTGGTTTTATTTTTTAAATATTAATGTCATATATATTTTTTGTCATTTTTGCAGAATGCTGGTTACCAGACGCAAAACATGACTACAAGCTCCGCTAGAAGAGTTGGTGTACATGAAACACTCGAGTGTAGGGAAATTGATATTCCATGCACCTCCTCTAGAATTGGAGTTGAAGATGGAGATGAAGTTAGATCAGATTCAGTAGAAACTGAGGATGGAATCCTCGGAACATCTCAGTTAGAGGATGAAGTTGGTGGTGATAATATGATTGAGGAGCCAAAGTCGGGGATGGAGTTTACTTCTTTTGAAGAAGTAATGAGTTATTATAAGCAGTATGCTAAGAAATTCGGATTTGGAGTGAGGATCAGAAGGACTGAGAAAGGAGAGGATCGCAATGTTAGATATGCCACCCTTGGTTGTGCCCGTGGTGGGAAGGCCTGTAATAGGACGTTGAATGTTGCCAGACCGGTACCGACAGGGAAGACAGAATGTAAGGCAAAGATTAATGTCTTAAAAGTTGATGGAAAGTTTAAGTTGACGACCGTTCATAATATCCATAACCACGGACTCAGTCCAACTAAAGCCCGCTTCTTTCGATGTAATAGAGAAGTTAGTGACTCAGTAAAAAGAGTCCTAGATACAAACGATTTGGCTGGCATTCGGATGAATAAGAGCTTTGGGTCTCTTGTAGTTGGCGCGGGTGGATTCGAGAACCTTCCTTTTTTGGAAAAAGATTGCCGAAATTACATCGATAAAGCAAGACATCTGCGACTTCGGAAAGGTGGGGCTGGAGCTCTTCGAGAGTATTTCCTAAGGATGCAGTACAAAAATCCCGGGTTCTTTGCCTTGATGGATTTAGATGATGACGGAAGGTTAAAAAATGTATTTTGGGCAGACCCCCGGAGTAGGGCATCATATCATTATTTTGGTGATGTGGTCACATTTGACACCACATATCTGACGAATAGATATGGGATGCCCTTTGCACCATTTGTTGGTGTAAACCATCACGGCCAGTCCATTCTGTTGGGTGCAGGATTGATATCCAGTGAGGACACAGACACGTTTGTCTGGTTATTCCAGACCTGGTTGCAGTGTATGGATGGTGTATCTCCGAGAGCTATTATCACCGATCAGGACAGGGCGATGAAAAATGCGATTGCCATTGTGTTTCCAAAAAGCCGACATCGATTTTGTTTGTGGCATATACTGAAGAAAGTCCCTGAAAAGCTTAGCTCGCATGCTTCATACAAAAATGGACTGAAAACGGAATTGATGAAATGTGTGTATGACAGCCAAAATGTTGAAGACTTTGAACAGAGTTGGGATCAGCTCATCACCACATACAATTTGCGAGAAAATGCCTGGCTGCAAAGCTTATATGTCGAGTGTGACCATTGGGTACCAGCATTTTTGAAAGATATATTTTGGGCTGGTATGAGTACAACCCAGCGTAGCGGGAGCATAAATGCGTTTTTTGACGGCTATGTTCATGCTAAGACAAACTTGAAAGAGTTTGTCGACCAGTTTGATAGCGCTTTGAAAAAGAAGATTGAGAATGAAATAGCCGCAGATTTTCACTCATTTAGTGTCACAATTCCATGTATATCTAGATCCCCAATTGAAAAAAAATTTCAAGAAGTATACACGAATGCAAAATTCAGAGAAGTTCAACAGCAAATTACTGGCATTATTGATATGGATCCAAAGCTATTTAAGAGTGATGATGGAGTAAGGACATATCGCGTAAAGGATGAATTTTGTGTGGAAGAGTTCACTAAGCCGGTTACACACTATGTGGACTTTAGTGAGGAAGACAGCTGCAAAGTATACATGTGGGTTATTTCAGATGAGGGGGATATTATGTAAGCATATTTTAGCAGTATTCAAAGTTAACGAGGTTAAATTTGTGCCAGATAGATACATCTTAGAGCGATGAAGAAAGAACAGAAAAAGGAGATACACGTTAATCCATAGTAGCTTTGACGCTGGGGATCAACGAGCAGATGCTAACCGATATTCAAGTTTATTGAATATCTGTTATAAGATGATTACTCTTGCTGCGGGTTCAGAAAAGCATACTGAGGATGCGACACAAAAATTATTTGCAATGATTGACTTGTATGGTGACAACCAAGAACCCCCATCGATGACGGTCACGGGTTCCAATGTTGATTGTACGGCAAGAGACACAACTATAGGTGATAGTTCAAAGAAAGTACTCAGTCCACTAGCTGTGAGAGGTAAAGGCAGACCCCCATCGTTGAGAAGAGCATCGGGAATGGAGAAATGTATGAGAAAAGTTAAAGTAAAGACGAAAAAAGCACTAGTGAAGGGGAAACGCAAACAGGTTAAAAGGCTTTTTTTTTTTTCTACTTTACATGTTGATGTATAATTTAATATATGACATCGAACGTATGTGTTTTGTGTTATTAGCGAGATGGCGGAGATACACCATCCGTGGCGATGCAGAGAAATTTATTTGCCACTTCACAAAGTGTAATAAATCTTAAGTACATAATTTTTTTTTCTAGTAATATAGATATCACAATCTTAAATTACTATTTCCCTTGTTCACAGATGCAATTTGGATTGGAACAATCATTGCCGATGCAACTTGGGATGGATGAGCTCTCACAAGTGCAGCTTGGTTTCGATGAGTGCCAACCGGCACAATGAGTATTGGAACAAATGATTTATTAGCTTAGTTTAGATCATCATTAGTTGGTGGGTTTGTGAATGTGTGTAGTTGGAACATTATTAGTGATGTTATGATAGTTGCTATTTCAAGATTGAGCATGGAGAAAGTAGCATTTTTTTGTAGTTTATTTACTAGTTGAGAAGAACTTTGTGAAATGAGCATGAAATATGCATTTTGGTTATTTTCTTAACTCATTTGTAAATGTGTGTGGTTGGATGAATACTTGTTCCATGTAAGGACACATTGGAGTTCATTACAGGTGGTGAATTGTTTCTAAAAGTCTTCCATATAGAAAACATCAAGATTCTTGGTCACTTGCTTCTAAATTGGGTTTAACATAATCTGAGTTAAAAGTCTATAGAGTTTATAAATGCATGCTTCTCATATTATTATCTTCATTTGTTGCTCTAGGTTCTTGGTCACAAGGTTTATGATGGTGCTGAAATGTGTTTGGTCCTGTGGCATGCGGTCGCTTTACATTCTGGTGGTAGGAACCACACACATTTGATGAGCTTGATCTCAATTCCATGTATAGTAAGGCATGGACTATTGCCATGAATACAATTTAATGATTATCCATGTAGATAAGCGGCTTTACAAGCTGTAATGAGCAATTTTTTCTCATAATGAGTGTAAAAGTCTTCATACAATGTCCTTTGATCATGAAAACTATGTACGTTGACAATATGGAGTGAATAATAGTCCACTTGCCAGAGGTTATTCACAACAACTGGTTGAATACTTGTTGGTTTGGTATGTGTTTTGTTGTTTCCTACAGGTATGGGGTTGAGTAGTTACCTCACGGACTATCAAGGTTGCTTAATATGTTTTTTTTTCTTTTGCAAACATTAACAGATGAAAAATGCTACAAAGTAGTTTTCTAAGGCAGAAAAAAGAAAACTATTTTTTTCTAGAAAAGTGCTTTGTAAGGCAGATTTATACTTATTAACAAAAGAAAAATAAATACTAAGGGCTAAGGCAATCTTAAACTGGAAATTAACAAGCAGTTTACTTAAACAGGAAAATAAATACAATGCTTGTAAAGATACAAGCAGTTTACTTAAACTGGAAAACAAATACAATGCTTGTAAAGATACAAGTAGTTTACTTAAACTGGAAATTAATAAAATACAATCCATAGTTACTTACACAACAAAGTTTTTTTTTCTAGAAAAATGCTATTCCTATACAAGCAGACTAAGTTCTAAATTCACCAACCAAAGGCACTTCTAACACTAATCCTAAGTAACTCATTTGCAAGAAAAGTAACATGTTACGACAAATGCGACAGTCCAATACACCCGGAGTAGTGTGCGTGAACATCTTATTTCAGCTTCGCGTACAACAAGAGCCAACTCCTTGTTCACAACTTCCTCATTTCTACTGGATAGCGCCATCTCTCTCATCTCGATCTCATTTGCTCTCTTACGAAGATCAATCTTGCTCTTTTCAATATCGTCGAGTATCTTCTTCAGTACTTTCTTGGTTCTTACCAGTTCATTGTGAGTTTCTCCTAGATCGGACTTTTGGTATTGATCATCCTTTACCCACTTGAAAAACTTGCAATAAGGTAACCCCTAATCATTTTAAACATAATTTGGAAACATGTTAGATGCACAGACTATTACAAAATTTATTAAATATTCATGTAGTTACCTTTGTGTTGTAGTTAGGACACCCTAAGAATGGTCGTCCTGAATTTCTTCTAGTAGATGAGTATCTCAATTGGGCTTCAATTTCACAGAAACATAATGGTTGACCCAGACTTCGTTTACCAAAAGATGAAGAAGAGTCCATGGTGGATGATGAGATATTCTTAAATTTGCAATACAACACACTAATGAAGTCAAGACCCCAATGGAATCTAAAATTTGCAACTAGTAATACTGAGCAGATTGCTGTGTAGTGATGAATTTTTATGTGCACAGAAATTTATGCTAAGAAATCATTGCTACTACTATTCAAACTGAAGGACAAGAAGAAACAACCACTGCAAATGAACAATAAAAAACACCAACTAAACTTTCAGCATCTTCTTCCAAAGACTATCAACTATCAAGACAAATTTAAGAAAAGTACATCAATAAAGGTGGAAAAAGTCATATTAAATTCCATCCCAGGGTGCTGCTACTTTTTCTGTGTATTGTTTGTTTACGTCTCAGTTTATCTCACTCTAATTCTACTCATCAATAACAGATTTTGGCTGACCCAAATCATCAAATGACTTTTAATGCAGCTAATCCAAATTCTATGCAACAATTGATATAGAGAATACTACAATTTGAGTTACTAGACTACTCGAAAATGAACACTAACAAAAAAGAAAAAAAACAGAGTATACCCGAATTAGGGTTATTCGGAACGGGTGGATTCGAAATCAGCACACTGATTTTGAATCTAAATCAAGTGTATATTTGAATCAGCTGCAAATTCGAAATCCCCATTAGGGTTACAGTCACGGAAAACCAACAATCAAAGAAAAATACAGAGTATACAAGAATTAGGGTTATTCGAATTTATGAGTAATTTCAAAATCAGCACACTAATTTTGAATCTAAATCAAGTGTATATTCGAATCTAATTTAAATTTGAAATCCCCATTAGGGTTACAGCCACGGAAAACCAACAATCAAGGAAAAATATAGAGTATACAAGAATTAGGGTTATTCGAATCTGTGAGTAATTTCGAAATTAGCACACTAACTTTGAATCTAAATCGAGTGTATATTCGAATCTAAAAGAATTTCGAAATATTATTGTGAGGGTTAGGGTTAGGGTTTCTAGTTATTATGAGGGTTAGGGTTTCCAGTTATTGTGAGGGTTAGGGTTAGGGAACATCGAAATCGTGGGTTGAAGAAACAAACAAAAACCGTAATCGGTTTTAGGCATAAGAACAAGAAGATAAGAACCAGGTACCTCCCTTCGTGTTTCGTCTTCGTGTACGTCGGCATCGTGTACGTCGGCATCGAAGCTAGTTTGGGCAGAAGAAGATGAACACCCTGCGTGAATCGTCTTCAGCTTGCTGTGTTTTGTGCGGGGTTCCATGGCCGTGAGGTGAAACTGGGGTGAGGTAAAAACGACGAAGCCAATAGCTTTCTCACGAAGCTGTCGGGAGGGGAAAACTACATAAATGAGAAGATGGAGAACGTCGAAGCTTGAATTTCAAGGATGCGAAACGAAGGGAGGCCAAACTCGAATTGAAGCGCACCGTTTAATTTATCTGACGTGGACTCACGGGTACACGGTGAGTACCCCTCTCCGGTACCAATAGCATTTTTCTAATATTAATGAAGCAAAACTGATCAGTCAACCATCATGTATTTTAATATTCTACCTGAGGAATGATATTGGTGCATGACTGTTGCATGATAAGCGAGGTTAGTCAATTTGGATTTCAAATTCTTCTTAATTCATTTCAACTCATCATTATAATTTTTTAAAATTCTAATATAAAATATAATAAATAATTCAATTTTTTTAAATTTTAAAATAATAATAATATTAAAAAATAATTTTTTAATAATATCTTATTCAATTTTCAACTTTCATCTCAACTCAATTCAGTTTAGTTTAACATCCAAACCAAGCGAATTAAAGGTTCTTGATCTAGACAGGTAGACCCTGCATGTTGCGCGCAGTACGTACCTGCCATCGCCAAGGATTGAAGGCTTAGAGGATCCTCATAAGTTCTTGGGTTCAGTTGAAGTGCAGAAGGAACCACCATAAGTGCCCACCCTTTTGGAATCGTATACCCTTCATTAATTAAACAAGGAATTTTTAATATATCACGTTGATTAGCATCATGTACACCATGAAATTAATTAAAATAATTACCATTTACTTGAATGTCTTGAAGTGTTCTTCTCAGTATCCCAGGAGCAACACTCCCCAGCCTAAGTGATTCATTGATAACCTATCTTGCATGCCGATTCATTGTACATCAATTAAGAAGTGTTGCTTATAATAACTAGAAGCCGGCCTTCAGGGACCTCATAAAACGTAAGATAAAATGCGCCCAATAAAAGAAGTGGGAGAATCAGTTAACTTACGTTATGGGTAAAAGTCATGGACATGTATTCCTTCCATGTGAGTCCAGAATCGGCATCTTCTCTGTTGTTAAGAATTGCTTCATGTTCCTCCTAATTAACAGAAATAACATGATGTCAAAAACAAACTGCCTTAAGGTATTTCTGAGTACTGTATCTGCATGCATCTGCTGCCACTAACCGTTAATGCTTGCAGAACTTTAGGATTGTCTGTAATTAACTTAATGGTTAATGTAAGAGTTGCTGATATAGTCTCAAAGCTTGAAAGGATGAGCCCAAACATCATGTAGGTGATGAATTTTTCGGTCAAGAACGACTCCGTTTTCATGTCGGCCAAAATCTGATCAAGAAAATCTCCTCTGCGAATTTCAGGATTACGTTTTCTTTCTTCTAGCGTGTTGGTTATTATGTTCACCGCCGCCTTCTGGTTCTGTATGAAAATGGAATTAATATATACGTATTTGAAAGAAAAGGTGATCTTAATGATCGAGTGCTTTTAATTTAGATTTTGAAAAATATAAGAATATTTAAGCAGGCCAGGTGATCATGGGATTACGTACCTGCAGACATTTATGATACGCAATACCTGGGATGTTGATGGGGAATGACATGAGCTAGTCCTTGCAAAAAGTTGTCGACAGACTCACCAATATTTTCCCCTGATTTGTTTGGTTCATAACTGAACAGCTGCGCTGCTGTAAAATCAAAGATCATCTGTAAATGACCGAAAAATAAGTTAATATTGAATTTGCTGGGAAAAAACATGTTAAATTATATATATAAATATATATAATTTATATATGTTCTGCAATAGCTTTGCAAGTAAAAGAAAGAGAATTACCGTCATCCGTTTCTTGAAGTGTATAAATATATAGATATATATATATATATATCTGTGATGTGTGTCATGATTTGTGTGTGTGTGTGTGGGGGGGGGGGCATGCATATATTAAAATAAGTGATTTCGAAGAATGCTATGTATAGTTATTATTCATTTTTATACTTCACATCTATAATTTTTTTTTATAGAATATGAGAATATTTTTCATGTAGATATTGAGATTAAAGGATGCAACTGGACATACGATGCCCACGGTTCCACCTGATACATGAGGCCATTCTGTTATGCATTATGAGCTGTCAATTATTCTTTGTTGATTATTATTAATTCATCTTTGTAATCTATAAATAGCAGTACATAGCTGTACAAGTGTATCTCTGATGAATACAATTCAATTACTCAAATTTTAGTGATCTGTTACTCTCGTCCATTTCATTATCTGTACTTCCGCATCACTGTCAATATGGTATCATGAGCCATGACAGAAACCCCTCCTCCCAATGATAAAAAAATGTCTTCCAATCCTGAGAACAACCCGCACCACCCAGCCAATCCTTACTACATCCAGCCAGGTGAAGGAGCTTCTTCTCCACTGGTTCCAGATCTTCTAACCACAGAAAACTATGTGACTTGGGCAAGGACCATGCGTCGAGCCTTAAATATCAAAAACAAATTAGGATTCATCGATGGCAAAATTCTCAAACCATCTGATGCTTCAGATCCTTTCCATGCCGCTTGGGAACGTTGCAATGATATGGTGATTGCTTGGATCCAACACTCTATTGGAGCTGAACATAGAGCGAGCATTGCTCATGCAAACACGGCCACAGCTGTTTGGAATGATCTCCGTGAGCGTTTTTCAATTCAAAATGCTCCACGAATTTTTCAACTTACTAAATCGATCTCAGCACTCACTCAAGATGATGAATCGGTTAGTCAATATTATAATAAACTCAAAAGTTGCTGGGATGAATTAGAAATATATGAACCAATGCCTTCCTGCACTTGTGGAGCAGTGAAGATCCTGATGGATTACTCTCACCGAAGCAAAGTTATGCAGTTTCTTATGGGACTGCATGACTCATTTGATGCCATTCGAGCACAAATCTTACTCTATGATCCTCTTCCAACATTAAACCGAGTCTTATCTCTTACACAACAAGAGGAAAGACGTAGGCAGCTAAATTCTCCTCCAGCACCACTTGCAATGGTTGCAAGAGGACCTGATCAGCGCAACCAATCTTCAACACGGAAGGATCGATTATTTTGTACTCATTGCAACATCCATGGACATTCATTGGAAAGATGCTTCAAAGCAAATCCTAATCTCCCTGTTTGCTCCCATTGCCGCATACCAGGACATACCAGAGACAAGTGCTACAAGCTAAATGGATTTCCTCCAGGTCACAAAAATAATTCCAAGTTTAAATCATATGCTAATCAATCTTCACTTGAACAGGAACAAATCGAAAATGGATCACTTATTACTCAAGAACAGTACGCTCGTCTCCTTGCCTTACTCCAATCTCCTCAACTCTCAGCTACTGCATCTGCTGCAAATCATGCTTGTTCACATGAACCTGCATCCGCTATTTCCCCTGTTTCTGGTACTCTTTGCTATAATTTCACAAACACATCACACATTATCACAGAATCTACTCTCTCGTGGATAATAGACACTGGAGCTACAGATCACATGATTTGTAGCCCCACTCTCTTTACTCATAATGTCACTCCCATTGCACACATGATCAAACTTCCAAATGGCACCACAACACCTGCCACACACATTGGTGACATTCATCTTTCTGACCAACTCATTCTCAAACGTGTGCTCTGTGTACCTGCCTTCTCTTTCAATTTACTTTCTGCAAAATCTTTGTCCACTCATTCAAATTGCTGTCTCATTTTTTTTTTCTAATTCTTGCTATATTCAGGACCTTTTATCATGGAAGACGATTGGCATGGGGATAGTGCATAATGGACTTTATCACCTCCAAAATACCAGCCCAGATCCCACGGCTTTGCAATGTTTCTTTTCTACTTTCTGTTCCAGCTATGTTAACACTACACATGTCTCAAATTTTGATGAATTCACACTGTGGCATTACA